>JAJONY010001455.1:0-148500 GCA_029582405.1 Solanum gandarillasii
CCTAAGTTATACAAGCTACTAATTCAACACACACAAGGCAAGTTCTAGATATCAAGTTAAGAAAGAACCAATCAATTCTCACCACACATGGCATTATGACACATATAAGGATATATCAACTAACATGCTCATACAAGTTGCATTACAGTATTACTACACAATTAAGCCCATTTTCATTTCATTTCGAGTCAAACTTAAGAACACATGCTAATTACAAGGTCAACCATCTATTGCATTTTTCCAAGTATAACTACCCATGACATTTGGCAAACTTATTTGGAAATAGCTTCAAAAGACCAAGGTTGGTGTTTCAATCATACTCCTCCATGTGACTAATTTTCCCTTAAGACGGCCGTCATCCATCCATCATTGGAAACTGTCACTCCTAAGACGACTCTAAGACTCAATAAAGCAATAAACTAATCCAATACGGTTCAAAGGGACAATCCTTAGTAAAACTACCGAAAACAAACGCTGAGGAACCCAAAATTAAAAAAATTAAAAATTTAATTAAAAACTAACACTAGACTCGATAAAGCAGTAAACAATTATATACAACAGAGAGTATTACCCCACCCCACACTTTAAAAATAAGCACTGTCATCAGTGCACAATTAAAACAAAGTATAAGGTTAGGAATACTCCCTAGGCCTCTAGGCCTCGTTGTCACCGCCATCGAACACCATCAAGGCATTCGTCTCTTCATCCACAACATCATCCTCCTCATCATCCATAGCCTTATCAACAGTAGCCTCTTCATCATCCAAAGGCTCCAAAAAGGCAAGACCAGTCTTGCACAAAAACACTGCGCTCTCAGACAAAGGATAACGTTCTGCCATTGTTTCCATCTCAGCATCAGTAACCGAACATCCATCGATCCGCAATTGTAACTTAGCCATCCCAAACATCCCAGCCATGACACTATCGCCATGGGTTTGCCTCTCTTGGGCAGACAGAACCGGTCCATGGGATGTGTCAAGTGCCTTAGTCCTCGTCACATCAACTAGCTTACCCGTCAAATCTGGGTGAAAAGCAATGGTCAGGTCAACAACCTCTTCCTCAATACCCCGGGCCCTCAAAAACCGGGTGATCAAACCCCCATAGCAAAACTGCCACCTCATATTATTCCTAAATTTCATCATGTTTTGTCGAAGAATCGCCCCTACATTAATGGGCATCCCCTTCATCAGCATATAAACCAACACCACCTTATCCCTTATTACCTCTGTCAGGTGTTTCACGAGTAATATCACACTACACACTATCTTTAACCACACCCTAGCCACTTGATTGAAATTAGCAAAATGGAGGGTATTATGCCTCCCAGTATCCTTGTTACACTCCCACCTAGCCGCAGACTCTACCCCACATAAAGTATGTCGGATATTCCTATAAGGAGGTTTATCCTTCAATGTATTAAAGTCATCAGAATCACAATTTGCGGTCCCCAAATATTCATTTAGTATCGTAGCATTGAACTTCACATCCTTACCTCTAATAGGAACAATTTTATATTTAGTTTCAGTGAGCCAATTCGCATAAAACTCACGAACTAAAGACAAATTACAATATCCCGGATGATCAAAAATAAATCGCAGCCCCAACTCAAGCACAGTCCGATAAATAACACGAAATTGAGACTGCAACCTCACCTCATGGACGTACTCATCGCCCATTTATTTCAGTTCGCGCTAACACCATACCGTTCCATCGCCTTTTTCCCAAATTTCTGGACCAGGATGCTTCACTTTTCCTACTGCACTTAGAACCGGCCACACTCTTTGCTTTTGGTGCCATTATAACCTGTGAAGAAGAACAAAATAGAGAAAAAGAAAAGAAATGAAATTAGAGGAGTGGTGTTCGGATTAGGCAGTGGGTGAAGGAGAAGAAGGAAAAGGAAACAATTTTTTGGGGAATGATGGTTTAAAAGTAAAAGAGAAGTGGGGAAGTGGAGGATATATAGTTGGTGGTGGGGAAGAAGAAAAGTTTTGGGAGTTTTAATGGAGAAATTGGGAGTTTAATAGAGGAATGAGAAGAGTTAGGGAAGAAGAATGGAGATAAGTTTGAGGAAATTTAAGGGTTGGATCGGTTAGAATTTAGGAGAATGGGGGAAGAGTTTGGGATTTGGGGGTTTTAAGGGAATTGGGTTGGGTTTGAACCGGGTCAGAACCCGGTTAATTTTTTTTTATGGGTATTGGCGCGATGGAGGGAGACGTGCCAGCGTAGCACCCCAACATCGTCGTTGATTCTTCATGCCAGTGCACCTGGCTTCAGTGATTTACACTTTTTTTTTCTTTTTTTCTTTTTTTTACACTATTACAAGCTAAGTTGCAAATAATGAAAAATCCAATTTAACTAAAACTAAAAGAATTTTCTAGATTCTACGAATTTAAACTAAGCTAACACAGTAAAAATCAAATTTTCAAACACGAACTACCTATCTATTACATATTGTTCATGGGTTGTCTCCCATGAAACGTTTGATTTAACGTCGCGGCACGATGCAACTTGGATCATTCATCATTTAGCTCAAAAGCTTCCCGATCATGATCTAAATCCTCACCAAAATAATGTTTCACCCTTTGCCCATTGACCAAGAACGTAAGCCCAGTCTTATCTTTGAGTTCAACAGCCCCATGTTGTGTCATTCTGACCACTTCGAAAGGACCACTTCATTTCGACCTTAGTTTTCCAGGGAATAACCTTAGTCTAGAGTTAAAGAGTAGTACCTTATCTCTCGGATTGAAAGTACGAGCTACTATGTGCTTGTCATGCCACCTCTTCATCTTTTCTTTGTAAAGCTTGGCATTCTCATACGCGTGGAGCCTAAACTACTCAAGTTCATACAGCCGATTCACTCTTTTTTTACTTGCTAGCTCGAGGTCCAAGTTCAACCTCTTAATTGCCCAATAAGCTTGATATTCTAATTCTGCCGGAAGATGACATGCTTTACCAAACACTATGTGATAGGGAGAAGTCCCTATTGGTGTCTTATACGTAGTCCTATATTCCCACAACGCATCATCTAATTTCTCAGACCAATCTTTCCGCTGCGCATTCACCATTCTTTGTAAAATTTGCTTTACCTCTCTATTCGAGACCTCCACTTGGCCACTCGTTTGAGGATGGTAAGTTGTAGCAACCTTATGACGAATACCATACTTAGCAAGAAGGTTTTTAACAAGATGGTTAATGAATTGCTTACCTTCATCACTTATAATTGCCCTTGGAGTGCCAAAACGAGTGAAGATGTGTTTCATTATGAACATTATCACCACCCTTGAATCATTGGAAGGAAGAGCGACCGCCTCAACCTATTTACTAACATAATCCACAACCACAAGAATGTATTGGTTTCCACTAGATGGTGGGAATGGACCCATGAAGTCAATACCCCACACATCAAAGATTTCTATCCCCAAAATGTTACTTAGCGGCATCTCATGTCTTCTTGAAATAGTACCCAACCTTTGGCATTTATCACAACCCTTCATAAAAGCAATAAAATCATTAAATAACGAGGGCCAAAAGAAACCAGATTGTAGTACCTTATGAGTAGTGCGCTCTCCTCCATGGTGACCTCCATATGGGCTAGTATGACAACTTTCGAGCACTTTGTGAACCTCAAATTCCGGAATGCACCTTCTCACTACCCGGTCTACACCTTGCTTGAACAAGAATGGTTCATCCCAGATATAGAACTTGGCATCATGATTGACCTTTTTCTTTTGTTGGGTGGCTCCACCCAGAGGATAATCGCCACTTGCTATCAAATTCACAATGTCTGCATACCATGACACTTGAGAGATATCTAATGCCATCAATTGTTCATTCAAAAACTCTTCCCGGATTTGCTCACCTTCATTCACATGTGAAAAATCCTCTAACCTAGATAAGTGATCTACTATTTGATTCTCAGTACCCACTACTAGAAAACATGCCTGTAGCAACAATTATTTAGCAACGATTAAATGCATGTTGCAATAGATAGTCATTCGCCACGGTTATAAACGTTGCAATAGACAACATGACCTAATGAAACACTTCTAGAATTAAATCGTTGCATTAGCACTACAACTATTGCCATAATGTCTCTTATTGCAAGGGTTCCACAAAATCGTCCCTGTAGGCTACTCTATGGCAACGGTTCTTACGGAAATAAATGTATTGCAACACTTATCTTACCCTCAATTATTTTCCCTCCACTAATTTTACTAGACCCTCCAAAAGATTTTCTCTTAATTTATTTTTTAAAATAAAATAAAAGTGTAAATGTATATCAGATAGGTTTCTCTCTTCGAGACCATTTCATCAGAAGCTCAGCCTCGTAGGTATCGTCACTTCTCACTTCTCCTTGAAGATGGTGTATCTTCTTCTCAATCCTCTTTGTTTTTCCTTGTAGGTATCTATCATATGCTGGGACTTCTTCTTCGCGGGTTATGTATTTTTCCAGCTACAGGTATTGTGTATTCTATCTTCATTGAAATTAGAAATTTCTGAGAAGGGTTCTTGAAAAATATCTTAAAATAGGCAAATGGGTTTTTGTGAAGTAGATCCTATTTGTTAGAATTTATGTTTATGGTGTAATCTTGTTGTGGCTTAGAGTGTGTATCTCAATTTTTGTCTGGATTGAGAAATCTCTGCAAAAAATTTTAGATGAAAACTTGAAATTTATATTGGAAATTCTTAGTTTAGGAAGAGTTGATGTTATGGAAGATGGGTTTCGATTCTTCATTCTACAGGATAGATTTTATCTATCAAAAAGCTCAAGCTTTTGACCACTGGGATAAAGTTTTCAACTCCATAAGTCTTTTCTAACAATAAGATGAACTAATGTATTTTTTAACTACAAAAGTCATTGAAGTCGAGCATTAAGAGATTTAGTTTTTCTCTTGCGAGTAAAATTTGAAGTTCTAAGTTTGTATTTTCTTCCTTCTTCTCTGAGATTTTTGGTGGACGAACAATAAGTTGGTCATCAAGCTCTCGTCGCATCAGTTCAATACTTAAAAGGAGGTAATGATCCTTTTTCACATTAGTATAAGAATATTGTTTGCCAACATAGACTAAAATTTGTTATGCTTTCTGAATTCTTTCTTATGTGCAAACTGATGTATTACATGTTCTCGTTAGAATGTGGAGTGTTAATAGATTTTAATGAGGTAGATGGTATGTTTAACTTCTAAATTATTGGGAATCGACTGTTCGACAATGTCTAATGGGAATACAATTATCTTTACTAGTATAGAGAAATTACTTTTTGGATAGAACAATTAATTTTCCCTCTTTTCTTGATTATTTCATTTTTAGATTGGTTGTGTATTTATTAACCTATATTTTCCTATTTATTTATTGGATTTACTTCTCTATGAGTATTGCTTTTGTTAGACGTGTACGTCTTCTAAGTAAAAGCAACATATGGCCTCTGTAATGAATTTAAGTGCAGAAAAATATAATCTAGTCCAGCTGCAATTTGTTCTCCTGTATTTTTCAATGTTAGTAAAAATGTATTTCGTGAGATTACTATTGGATTAAAGACAACTTTGTACTAATACACATAAGCATCGACCTCTATTTTTCATGGTCTGTCCAGAGCAACAGTTTTGCTCAATACTTCATGATATTTAATCCCGTCTTAATACTATCTTGATAACTCTATAATAACCTATACTACCATTAGGATATTTCAGATTCCATATTTTTCTACTTCTTAAAGGATTTTGTATAAAGGATTTTTCATTTCCCTGCATATGTTCTCTTTAAATTTTGGACAAGTACTTTAAGTTTAGAGTGTTGGACAAGATGTACATGGTAATGTCATTGATATGCCAACTCATGATCTACATTCAGAAGATATAGAAGAAGATATGGAAACATCAGAAGAAGATGAGGACTTTGATAATGATGAGGACTTATATGATACCGATTGGGATTGGATGGTGGCTGATTATTGACGAAGGGAGTTTTCAGAAATTTCTCTATTGCATTTTCTTATTTGTACTTCTGATCTTGCCTTTTTTTTTTAATTATTGTGTACTTCTGGTTTTTTAGGTTTTCTCGCTGTTATTAGAGATCTCTTTAGTGCTTCATACGTTGAAACTAGCTGAGTGATTTGTGCTTCCTAAAGACTAGGTGAATTAGGTAGCAAGAAGCGGTGAGTCTGATTTATGCTTCATCCTTTCTCCCTTTTTTCTAGTTCATCTTATCATGTTACAAAAGTTATTGCGACTGTAATCTTCTTTTCTTTGATTCTGCTTTAACTTATTGATTTTTTTTGGGATGTCTAACTCCTTATCCTTTTATCTCTATTTATATAGTAGTCAGTACTTGCTAGTCATGGCACATTGAGAGTCTTCAAGAATAAGGAATAAAGATACAGGAGAAACTGTTCCAGTTGGAACACTTATATCTTTGGTGAATCAAAAGAAGTTGTTGCTAACTAGAAGAAGAAATAATATAACGAGTTTGATAAGGTCAATTGAAAAGGGCTAGCGTCTAACAGATGTAATAAAAGAACAACATCTACTAGAACCACGAAATCCAGATGTAGGAGTCCATATACAAGATGACTCAACTAAAGATGTACCACAAAATCCAGAGGTAGAAGAACAAGTTCAATTGAATTCTACTACTATTGAAGTAAATGAACAATGTGAAGAACAAGACAAGAACATCTAGGTTTTATTTATAATATTACTATACTTTTTAAATTATGAAATCAAATTACAATACTAATTTGGAGGTTATCTTTATTTGTGTGTTATTGTAGACTTTTCCACTCAAAAAAGAGAAAGAGGGCCAACAAAGATGTTAACTGTACATGGAAGGCATGATCATAAATTGGTTGTACTAAATAAAGGTGGTCAACCTGTTGGTCCTAATAATGATGTGGTGATAGAGTTGAGCAGCTTCCTCGGAACACTTGCTAGGAATGCGACCCTTTGTCCTCTTGTTATAGAAAATTGGAAGCTACTTGACACATAAAAAAAGATTTGTAAGATTATACCAAGGTTTAAAGTTTTCAATTCTCTTTTAAGTTGAATATATTTCATGTTTATTACACTAACTCAGTGTCCCAATTTTCAGGAGAAATATGATATTTCGAAAATTGAAAATAGATGGACTTCAAAAATAATTCAAGAAGCTTGGAGAAGGCGTAAATTTGATTTGAAAACACACCACTTTGATGCCTATGTTAATGATCAAATTTGAATGGATAAAAGGTCTAATGATTTTCTAAAATCTCAATTTATGGAACTTCTTAGATACTGGAACTCAGAAAAATTTCAGGTAAGTTTTACTAGATGATAATACACAAATAGAATTATCTGACTCATCGATCGATCATGGGAAAAGATAAAAAAAATCCTCCTTTATTTTAGTATTTTTCGGTTAAATGTGAAAACTTATGAGTTTTATTGATCTTGACACCTTATGAGCTTTCCTACAAAACTTAAGAAGGTCTAATTTCTTTACAATTGTTTTCTTGATCTGGACGATCACTATGTCTGTGGGATATGCATATTAGCTAATCTTTCCTTTATCAATAATATTCTTTGTACAGCTAACCACAAGATAAACATGTGTTTGGGTTGAGTGCACCAGTCTAACATATTCTCTTCTATTTGTAGAAAATGTCCAAAACCAATAGTGAGAATTGGAAAAAGTTGAAGAATCCACTTACTGTTGGCAAAAACAAATTTGCTTTAGTTCGCAATGATTTGGAATGAGCTGTTGTGTGATATTGAATATATACATGTCACTTTTTTAATGAAGATTTTTTATATCCACTTTTAATGTGTCTAGGAAAAAGAGAGGGAAACTTATGATCCTCCATCACCTAAGGAATTTTTTGTGGTTACAAGAAAAAGAAAACCCAATCGATCATACAAGGACACAAATGAAGAGTACAATTGTGAGACTCCTATCTAGTTTTTAATTTGTTTGATTTAAATTAGTTTTTTTCGTATTGAGTCATTTTATGTATACTTTAATTAGCTTATTTTTTTAAAAAATAAAAAATAAAATTATAGGCTGAGATGGAGAATATTAAAATGCAACAAAATGAAGATGGTAATGAGACGATTGATGCATTTCCATTTGTCATGGGATCGAAACATCCTGGATGTTCGAGATTTTATGTAATAGGGTTACTAAAACTACTTTGAAAGGGAAAGTGGGACTTTCGAAGCCTCATCAAATGCAACAAATAAACTTGTGAAAAAGATAATAGAGAGAATGCTAAGAATGGAAGAAAAAACTGAGAAACAAAAGGAAAAATTTGACGAAGAACAGACCATGATGAGACAAAAAATTTTAGATGTCATAACAAAACTCCATCGTTCAGGCCTACCAATGGATGTTAATGTTCAAGCAACATTACTTGATGCTTCGTCAACACAAGAAACAGCTATTCGGCCAATCCATCGTCCATCTATACGTAGCAACAATCAAGGTAAGAATCCTCCTTCTTGTTTTTCCAATCCTTCTACTACTGCTTTTGCAACTTCTTGTTTGCTTCAGCTTCGTCTGCTTTTGATCTGTTGATCTACTTCTACTTTTTTTCTTGTGCTACTACACTTAAAATCTTCTTCTATTGTTGCTAGTGCATCTGCGATCATCTTGCTTTTTTTTTTATCAAAGTTAACTGTATCGAGATTAGAGTTACAGTTGTTTGCATAGTTTTGGAGTATTGAACTAAACTGAAAACATCAATTGACTAAGAAAGTTTTAAAATGTGTACTAAATTCTTGGTTGATTTTTTGTAAAAATATATTGACCTGAGTTGTTGAATTTACTAAATATGTACACTTTCGACTTCTTATTAAAGCTCATCATCCTATTTCTATGGTGATAAAAGACACTCTAAACTTTTAAGATGTAGAACAGTCTAAATATATATTGTGTTTTATTGTTGAACCATTGACATTTATTTTTATTTTGCTCAAGTTGAAAATTCAGTTTGATGAACTTACCGTTGAAAGCATATTAATTGGTTATGAAAAGCAGGTTCTTTGATTGGTTAGTATCATTATTCTGGAAAAAAAACTATGTCACGAAGAAATTGCCATTACTAAAAAATATTAATGAAGTAGCTTTGATTTTCTTTCTAAAAGCGGCAACTTAGGGGTCAGTCAATTTTTTATAAAACTGCTCTTGTGCAAAAACTTTGGGCCATGTATGAGATAAATAACCCTTTTATTTTTACTTTCTAAAAAAGGCATGTGGTACTATAGGTTATATTACGAAAGAGTAAAAATTTGGAGTTCTATGATTTCTTTTCCCTTTTCATTTTTATACGTTTTCTTTCCTTTTTCCTATCTTTAATTGTTGTCCCTTTTGAAATTGTAGGTGAACAAAATGAAAAATGTGGGGATGAAGGTAGTGAAGACCTTTACAGAGAATTGCTTGATCTACATCTACAAACATTCTAGGACTACTTTTACTTTTGGGCTTTAATTTTGCGGACGTAATTGTATGCTAACTCTTGAACATTTTAGGACTATTTTTATGTTTGGGCTTAACTGTTGCGAAAATCAATGTATGCTAACTCTTGAATTGTCAATCAATATTGTGTTTCTATCTGTAATATATGGATGAGTACACTAGTTGAAGTACATATTGATTTAATATTTCCTATCATTATATTATAGTTTATAGCAAAAGTACATGGTATTTTATAGTTGCTACAACAACCTACAATAAGCATTAAAAAAGGCCTATTGCAATAGCTTAATAACAGTGTTGCAACAATTTAGCATAACCGTTGTAATAGCTCTGACTGAGCTATATTATAAAGCTGTTGTGGTAGATTGTGTGCAACAGTTTCAAATCGTTGGAATAAATCTATTGCAACGGTCCGTAACTGTTGCACTAACAGACCTATTTTCTAGTAGTGGTAGTTCTGGGACTATATGGGTACGTTGAACCCTAGTCCAATTCGGTATTATGCTACTCCTAATGGATTAAGTAATTAACACATTATGACTGAATTTCTGTAGGTTACTGGATAGCTTGATCTGAACATGCAAACTGAGAATGCAACAATTAAACTAATATTGATGCATGAGGCATGTATAACTGAATAAGTGAGATATCTAACCTAGCATGTGTAATTCAAGAACTAAAGAAATACATAGCTAGGTATCTGAAATTCATGTGAGAAACAATGTAATAACATGATAATCTAATTTGGAACATGTTAATAACTAATTCATGATGATCTGCTGTAATTCTAGAAACCCTAGGTCTATTCATAATAAGGGAATCAAGAAACTGACTGAATTCTAGGGACTTAATGGGTGAAAGGAACCCACTAGTGAAATCCAACATACCTGGTGACGAATTTCACGGAGAAATCCTTTGATTTCTAGGCTGGAACTGAAGAAAACTTGCTGCGTTCTTGAACTAGGGTTCTGGACCTCTTTTTTCCTCTTACGCTCTAACTTTATAAGTTTTAATTAATGATTTGACTTAGGTAAGTTCTAGTTATGTTTCTAGGTTTAAACTGACTAAAACCTCATAATTTAGGGTCTAAACAATGTAGCTTAGAGGTCCAATGAAATAGGAAAAGACCAAAAGACCCCCGACTTAATTGCTGTTAGAGTGACCGACGGACGGGACTGACGGACTGTGACTTGACTGACGGTCCGTACTGGTCGACCGTTGTTTACGACTGAAGATTGAAAGTTGACTTGCCCATCGAAGGAGTTGACTGACGGTCGTAGTTGGCTTCCGTTGGTTGCACTTGCAACTTCTGAAAATCTGCATTTTGGTTTATCTAGGATACGGGGTGTTACATTATCTCCCTCTTGAGAACATTCGTCCTCGAATGAAGACTAAATTAGCTGAAATAGATGGAAAGGGCTGCAATCCCTACCACTAAACACTGAGAACTGAATTTCTGACTGAACTGAGTTCCAAGAACATGCAAACACGCTGAAAATGCAAGTACAATCTGAAGGAACATTATTCTAAGACTGAATTTACGCATGAATGACTGAAAAACTGAAGAGGAAATATTACCTCAAGGTGGAGTGGAATCAGAAGGAAAGAGGTGAGGATACTTGGCTTTCATGGCCGCTTCTACTTCCCGTGTGGCACCCTCTACGGACTGACTCCTCCTCCAAACCTTGACTGAAGCGACTTCTTTGTTTCTCAACCTTCTAACTTGACAATCAAGAATCTCAACTGGTACATCCTCATAAGAAAGGCTATCTTTTACAGCCACAATCTCTAATGGCACTACGGATGTTGGATCACCCACACACTTCTTCAAAAGTGAAATGTGAAAGACTGGATGCACTACTGCTAAATCTGCTGGCAATTCTAACTCATAATCCAATTTACCAATCCTTTTCGAGATCCGGTAAGGGCCTACATATCTGGGACTGAGCTTCCCTTTCTTGCCAACTCATCACCCCCTTCATAGGTGATACTTTCAGGAAAACACAATCATCAACTTAGAACTCTAGTTCCCTTCTCTTCACATCTGCATAAGACTTCTGGCGACTCTGGGTAGTCTTAAGTCTATCTCTAATGAGTTGCACTTTCTCCATAGCATCAAGGACATAATCTGGTCCTATCAAGGCTGCTTCACCTACCTCAAACCAACCAACTGGAGATCTACATCTACACCCATATAATGCCTCATAAGGGGCCATTTGAATGCTGGAATGATAACTATTGTTGTAGGCAAACTCAATAAAAGGAAGGTGATCGTCCCAACTACCCTTGAAGTCGATCACACAAGCTCTCACCATGTCCTCTAAGGTATGAATGGAACGCTCTGCCTAACCATCCGTCTGTGGATGAAATGTTGTGCTAATGTTAACTTGAGTACCAAGACCCTTCTGAAATGACATCCAGAAATAAGAGGTAAACTCAGGACCTCTATCTGAGATGATAGACAAAGGAAACCCATGCAACCTCACAATCTCATTATTGTAAAGCTTGGCGTAATCCTCCACCGAATCTGTAGTCCTGATTGCCAAAATGCGAGAAGACTTAGTCACCCTATCAACAATCACCCAAATGGAGTCATGCTGTCTGCGAGTACGAGGCAAACTTGTGATGAAGTCCAGGTTGATCACTTCCCACTTCCAAGTAGGAATGTCCATCTCTTGAGTCATGCCTCCTGGTTTCTGATGTTCTATTTTGACTTGCAGGCAATTGGGGCACTTAGCCACAAAGTCTGCTATATCTCTTTTCATACCATTCCACTAATAGACTTCCCACAGATCGCGGTACATCTTAGTGGTGCCTGGATGGATAGAATATCTGGAGTTATGGGACTCTGCAAGAATATGTTGTCTTACCTCGCCCACATTAGGAACACATAATCGACCCTGGTAGCGAAGCACACCATCTCACCCTTGGGAGAAAACCTCAACTCTTTGTTGGTGGACTGCACCCTTGAGTTCAAGAAATATCGGATCGCTGCCTTGCTTTTCCTTAACTTCCACTACCAAAGAAGATTCTGCCCCATTTTGAACCGTTACACCACCATCTGATATGCTCATAAGACGATCTCCTAGGCGAGCTAGTCCGTGAACATTCTTTGCTAACTCTCTTCTTTCTTCCTTAACATGTGCTACACTACCCATGGATAATTTACTAAGAGCATCTGCTATTACATTCGCCTTACCCAGATGGTAATGCACGGTCATATCATAATCTTTGATGAACTCAAGCCACCTTCTCTGGCGAAGATTTAACTCTTTCTGGGTGAATACATACTGGAGGCTCTTATGGTCTGTGAACAGATCTACATGAACACCATATAAGTAGTGTCTCCAAATCTTGAGTGCGAACACCACTGCTTCAAGCTCGAGGTCATGAGTCTGATAATTCTTCTTATTCACCTTAAGCTATCTAGAAGAATAAGCTATAACCTTATCTCGCTGCATCAACGCACAACCTAGGCCACCTCCGGATGCATCACAATATATAAACATAGCCATCTGAACCCTCTGGTAGAGTCAAAATAAGAGCTGTAGTCAGCCTGGTTTTCAGCTCTGTTAAGCTTTTCTCACAATCATCTGACCACTGAAACTTGACTTTCTTCTGAGTCAACATAGTCAATGGAGAGGCAATGGACGAAAATCCTTCCACAAACCTTGTGTAAATACCCGCTAGACCAAAGAAACTTCTGATATCTGTCTGAGAGGTAGGTCTGGGCCATTGTTTCACTGAGTCTATTATCTGGGAATCTACTTGAATCCCTTCACTAGACACTGTATGCCCAAGAAAAGCAACTAACTGAAACCAAAATCTCTTATTTGTTAAACCTAGCAAATAACTGGCGATCTTTGTGAGTTTGCAGGACAATCCTCAAATGACTCGCATATTTTTCCTCATTCCTAGAGTAAACGAGGATATCATCAATAAAAACAATAACAAATAAGTCCAAGTACTGCTTGAAAACTCTGTTCATCAAATCCATGGAAGCTGCAGGAGCATTGGTTAGTCCAAATGACATAACTACAAATTTATAATGACCATACCGAGTTCTGAAGGCTATCTTCAGAATGTCACTATCTCTGACTCTAAGCTGATGATAACCTGATCTGAGGTCTATCTTTGAGAAATGGCTAGCACTCTGAAGTTAGTCGAACAAGTCATCAATCCTGGGGATGAGATACTTATTCTTGATTGTGACCTTGTTCAACTGCCTATAGTTAATGCACATCTGAGAGAACAATCTTTCTTCTTTATGAACAACACTGGTTAACCCCTTGGCGAAATGCTAGGTCTGATGAAGCCCTTATCTAGAAAGTCTTTCAACTGCTCTTTCAATTCCTTAAGCTCAGTTGGAGCCATTCTGTAAGGAGGAATACAGATAGGATGGGTATCTGGAAGGAAATCAATTCCAAAGTCGATTTCCCTTTCAGGAGAAACTCCGGGAAGATCATCTGGAAACTCATTGACTATAGGGATTGACTCAAGAGTTGGGATTCGAACCTACAATCCTTAACCCGAAATAGATGATAGAGATAACCCTTAGAGATAATCTTTCTAGCCTTAAGGTAAGAAATGAATCGACCCATAGGCGCTAAGCTGCTACCCTTCCATTCTAGGATTGGTTCATCTGGAAACTGAAAACGAACAATCCTACTTCTACAATCGACTGAGGCATAGCAAGAATGTAACCAATCCATGCCTAGAATGACATCGAAGTCTACCATTTCTGACTCTACAAGATTGTTGAGGTGACTTTCTGAGAGACTATGACAGGGCAATTTCTGTATACCCGTCTAGCTATAACTGGGTCACCGACAGTAGTAGAGACTGAGAAGGGTTATGAAAGAGTTTCTGGGCGAACACTAAATTGGAATGCTATGTAAGGAGTTACAAAAGATAAAGTAGCCCATGAATCTTTCCACTGAGTGTACCATATGTGAGCCACATCCTTAAGCTGGTAGGATGCCAACTCAGCCCTACCATTACCAGTCACTTGCATCACTCCAAATATTTTCTTAACCTCATCAATGAAGTTCTATAGGTCCTCACCAACTTGCAACCCTAAAAACTCAGGCCGATTCATCCTAACAAAATCTCAAACTCTAGCTGCCACTGATCCATCATTTCTATTAGTAGGAACTGGAACCTGCTGATTGTTCTGGTTGGTCACACTTTGAGCCAACAGCTGGATAACATTTCAAAATTCATCATTCGAAACTTCCTGATCTTGGATTGGAGGAGCTACGTTTGCATTCCTGGCATTCACATTCCTTGCGTAAGCTCTACGAGGAGGCATGATCTTAAGCGCATAACAATGGATTAGAAAGGAGATCATACCAACGCACGATAAGAATATCAAGAAAGTGAAGTTTTCCTAAAACATTTCATAGCCTCCCTCTCATTAGCTGTGGTGCACTTCACACCCATGAAAATGACTCTACTTAGAGCGGTTTTTCAGACAACCTAGGACTCTTAAACCTAGTGCACTGATATCAAGTTTGTCACGCCCCGAGTTACCCCCGAGGCACGGACACGGGACCGAGGACCACAAGTTATCCCAAGTTAACCCTGCTGGCATGATCATGAGCGTACTAAAGATAATAAACTGATGGGGAAGATAAATCATAAATAAAAATGAAAATATGGGGAATACCCATATACTATAACTAAGATAAATGATAACTGGTGAGTTTAATACACAGAAATATCAAACTCAAATACTAAGCTGAAACTAACTATGTCTGAAAATAGCCTCTAACTAACTAGAAATGCTGGGACAGGCCCCAACTAAGTCTACCAAAACTGAAACTAAAGGACTAAAAATACTAAAAAGAAACTCATGACTATTGTTCTCGGAGAATGAGGACTCACGACTGATTATACCGAACTGGAGATCGGGAACCGATCTAAGCGTGATCAGAGTGCTGAGAACCTGAACTGTATCACGAGAAGATGTAGCACAGAGTATGCATCAGTACTTGAAAGGTACTGAGCATGCAGGATAGAATACAACTGAAATAACATTTAACTGAACAAAGCAAATAAGCAATGACATAATCTGAACATGATATAGATATTGAATGCTGAGATAACTGAATGTAGTGACCAATATATAACATGCTGAAACTGAATACTGGATATACTGATAAATGGTCAATGCAATAGTATCTGACTGAACTGTGGGAGCTACTATTTAACCGACAGAAAACCACATGAGCTAAATGTGGAGTCCGAGGTATACGGCCCATCTAGAGGACCCAATACACCCGGCCAAAGGTGTAGTGGCATACTGGTGTGATCACTAAAATGATGCCTACAAAGGGGACTTACGCCTACGTGGCACATAGTTTTGGGACTATATGGGTACGCTAAACCCTAGTCCAACTCGGTATTATACTACTCCCAATGGATTAAGTAATTGACACATCATGACTAAATTTCTGTAAGTTACTAGATAGCTCGATCTGAACATGCAAACTGAGAATGTAACAATTAAACTGATATTGATACATTAATAACTGAGGCATGTATAACTGAATAACTGAGATACCTGACCTAACATGTGGAATTCAAGAACTAAAGAAATATATAGCTAGGGTTCTGAAATTCTTGCGAGAAATGATATAATAACATGATAATCTGATTCGGAACATGTGAATAACTAATTCATGATGATCTGCTATAATTCTAGAAACCCTAGGTCTATTCATAATAAGGGATTCAAGAAACTGACTGAATTCTAGGGACCTAATGGGTGAAAAGAACCCACTAGTGAAATCTCACATACCTGGTGACGAATTTCACAGAGAAATCCTTTGATTTATGGGCTGGAACTGAAGAAAACTTTTTGTGTTCTTGAACTAGGGTTCTTGACATCTTTTCTCCTCTTACGCTCTAAGTTTCTAAGTTTTAATTAATGATTTGACTTAGGTAAGTTCTAGTTATGTTTCTAGGTTTAAACTGACTAAAACCTCATAATTTAGTGTCTAAACAACGTAGCTTAGGGGTCCAACGAAATAGGAAAAGACCAAAAGACCCCCGACTTAACTGCTGTCGGAGTGACCGACGAACGGGATTGACGGACCGTGACTAAACTAATGGTCCGTACTAGTTGACCGTCGTTCATGACTGAAGGCAGAAAATTGACCGACCCATCGATGGAGCTGACTGACGGGCCGGCAGTCGACTAACGGTCCGTACTGGTTGATCGTCGTTTGCGACTAAAGACTGAAAGTTTACTTTCCCATCGACAGAGCTGACTGATGGTCCGTAGTTGGCTTCTGTCGGTTACTATACTATCGACGATCATAGACACTCATACCATAGGTTAGTGTCGTTGGTCATGATAAGCATCAAAATGGCGCCACTGTCGGGGAGTAGTGTTATTTGAGAATTTTTAGATTAGTAGAATTTTTGTTCTTCTTAGTTATAATTTACTAACTTTATGTTTAGTTTTATTTTTCGTTGAGTTGTCCATTTAGATGAGCATGGCTGAGCAGAGTAGTGACAAATTGGTCGAAATAAGACAAGGAGTCCAAAAGGACCTCATGCTGATCGAACTGACATCTCAGCTAAACGACTTGGCCACTAAAATCTTAGAGGTGGAAGTCTAATGCAATAGCAGGTGGAGGTACACACCCCCTCAAGAGCGGAGGAAGTCTAGAAATGGGGAGAAAAATCGTGTCAAGGACACACTTCAAATCATTCTCCAAAAGATCACCAATCAAGATCAGGTGTTGGAAGAAATGAAGGAGAATGTTGAAGTGTTGAATCAAATGATTGGATCTCACTCTAGATCAATCCAGCTGATCATGCCATTCCAGAGTTTTGCAGTACCTCATCTCCACCCAAATGACTTATTGGGGTCACCTAGAGACACTGGGGCTAACCCCAATAACGGAGAGTGAGATAGAACATACGTCGTACCACGACGTAAAATAAGGCGCTTATTGGGAGACAACCCGTTTTACTGCTTTTAATTATTCTGTTCGAATAATGGTGTGCTGATTTTGTAGGGTAAAATGAGAAAGGTGTTGAGAAGTGCAAGTTGGCGAGCCAAGGACCCAGTGGGTGAGTCGCTGAATCTATCGGCAACTCCGACTTAATCCGCCGTTGGGACCCCAAAATAATAGATGTCTTGTAAAATTCAGCGAGGTAAGTATGCATTCAGCGCGTCGCCAATTTTATCAGTGATAAGACTAACGTCGCCGAATGACAGAGAACTGAACGGTTATATAAAGCCAGAAAGTCAAAATGTTTGAATCTCTGACTTTCCCTTGTCTCAAACTCCTCAAAATCACACCAAAGGTACTTTTTCTTAGATTTTTACCTTTCCATTAGTATTTCAATTGGTAAATAGTGCTTGGGGTTGGATCTCTTTGCTTCCTAGTGTTTCAAAAAGTAATTTGATCGGCCTTAAAGGTTAGCCAATAAAACCCAAAATTTATCTTAAATGTTTTTGCACTCTTTTGCAATTGTAGTATCAGGATGACGTGTGCTGGGCCTTTCTGATAGAAATAAGTTGATATGCTATATGTAATCCGTACTTAGTTGCCTGGAATATTTTAATAGTTGAATGCCTTGTTGTTTGTTCTTTAATTTGATTGCGATGGAAATGGATCCCGCTTGATTGTCATTGTATTAGTTGGTTAAAGCCTAAAGATCCCACATTTGTGCTAAATAACAAAAGTTGCTCAATGAAGGAATGAGTGACGTCATTCTTAAGAGTGATCGTAGTTAAATTGCTAAAATTTGGTAGGACCGGAAGAAGTCTGAGTATTCCGGAATGATGGAAAGTATGGGTCTTGTGTGAATTTCGTGCCTGCATGCTTTAATTTCGTTTTCAGTGCTTGTAAGGTTGATTCTAAGAAGTGGGTTGAAAAATAGGCACGGTGAATCATTCGGCGAGCTGGGTCATGCTCACCAAACGATTCAGCGGTTCGCCTACTGACCTTAGATCACCCTTCATTCATATCCATAGTGCTGCGAGATATGTAACTTTCGGCGGACACATTCGTGGTCGCTGAAGGTATTCGATTTCTCGCCATATAGACTTTTTCATCGCTTATTTACCTGGATTTCAAACTAATCCCTTCAGTGAGTTTTACCTAGCTCGCTAAAGAGGTTTGGCGATTCGCCGATTGATCTGCAAACCCTTCTGCTTCAGATTTTCGGTGGTTTAGTATGATTGTTCTTCGGACTACTCACAAACTTTTGAAGATATGGTACGCACTGACCTAAATACACCACCTCAAAAAAAGGCAACGGGAATTACAATTAATGAAGGAGGATCACGACCTTCACAGAAAAGAAAGCAAGATCTTCCACTGGGAGATAAAGGCTAACGAAAAAAGCACATCACTAGAAAGGGCACAAATGTTGAACCAACTGTTTCTAAGATGGAGGATGAGCAACCTTTGATAAATCGAAGGGAGGAACTTAGGGCTAGAAATCAGCCCACAACTACCGGAACCCCTTTAGCTGCCACTCCCCCGACTATCGAATCAGTGCCAACTCCAGCACTACCTCTAGCGGCTCCTGCACTCCCTGTAGATCCACCTCCACCCAGGTTGCTGTACAGACTAAAAGGCGATGGTTTACGAACCATTCTAGAAGAAAAGTTATTATCCGTAGAGGGTTTGAAAGGTAAGCATGCTGAGGTGCTTGACACACTCAGATATCATGAGTTCGAACAGTTCACCAGGCCACGGGGCTCTTACATTCCTTCCAGGATTTGGGAATTCTACTTAGCCTATGGGGAGTTGGTCTTGAAAAATAAGAAAAAGGCTAGTGAGTTCCGACCAGTGAAGTCGGTTCTAGTTAGAGGCAAGGAGGTGGGGTGTCACACCGAACATGTTAATGTTGTATTAGGTCGACCGCTGCACTCGGTACTACCCTACTAGGGCTTGTCTATTGTTTCGTCCCTAGATGATCTGAAGGGTTGGTTAGCTCCGATGATTTCTGACATCACCCCGAGGTGGTTGGATGCGGGAGCTCCTATTAAGAAGAGGGATATGAACATCGCCTCCCAGTACTGGTTTGGCTTCATCAGCAGCAATATCATGCCATCCTAGAACGAGTCTATTCTGCATCATCCTAAGGTGGCTTGCCTTGGTTCTATCATGGCCAGGAGTTGGATCGACTTGGGACTGCTGGTTTCGCAAGAGATGGCTTTGAGAGCCAAACAGACACAGACATCCCTGCCATTTTCTGTTCGGATTACTGAGTTATGCCGGCATGCTAGAGTACCCCGAGAGCCTGCTAGCAATATAGAAGTCACTCCATCTTCCTCCACTGATATCCGACGTATAGAGGCAGAATTTACACGAGAGGAGGATGACAGGAGAAGAGCAGTCCCATCAGAAACTTCTCCAGAGGTCAATGTTGACTCATTATCAGCAGAGACACCTTCGTCAATCCCAGCCTCTGAGCCCTCAGGTATACCAGCTCCTTCTTCTTCTTCCTCACAGGCTCCAGGTGCTTCCTCATCCTTCCTGCCTGCCAGAATCACTCAGGCCATGATCCTGAAGATGGGGTAGTTGGCCTATTCAACTGATGTGAGAGCTACTAGACTGGAAAGGTCTGTTCCAGAGATGATTGACAGTGCCATACTAGCAACACTTACTCCCATTCAGACTTCTGTTGATGCCTTTACAGTGAGAGTTATGGCTTGTGAGAGTAGATAATGGGAAACCTCTGAGGTGACGGCCCTAAAAGCCGAGATTGCAAGTTTGAGGAAGGACGTAGATTACCTTAAGCCTACCCACTTCACTTCACTCATAGAGAGAGCAGATTATAAGGATATTCCTGTGACCACCGGAGATGTGCAAGGGGATGGTGCAGCATAGGCAGAGTCGGATGCAGAAACCGATGAGGAGTTGATACCAGCATTGTTTGAGGAGATAAGAGTGAGCCAAGATGCGAGCATATTCAGAGATCTACTAGATCTAGTAGAGACAGTTACGTCCATAGCAACCCCTAGTGAATCTGGCACTGCCCTTCCATCTGAGACTACTCCGGGCACTAATGGCCCAACAGATAGAGAGACTGCGTAGCCATGACCTTTATCTACCCTCCTCTCTACCTTGCCTACATCTACTTTTGGATTCTTATTACTTGCATTTGAGGACAAATGATTTTATTTGTGGTGGGGTGAGACCCACACCTTGTGTGTTGGTGTTTTTTGTTGCTTTGTATATATTTGTCTATTCTGTTTATAACTGTTTTTACACTGATTTTATGGATGTTTGAGCTCATGACTCTCTTTTGTTTTTAATTGCAAATGATTTTGACCCTTCGGAAAAATTATGAATTTTTTACACATTTTTGCCACCCCTCAAGAGTTGAATGTGGCTATTTTTTTGCAAAATGTTGAGTCTCGGTTTCGATCAATACTGATGACTTGAATAGTGCTCTCATTTGAATGAACATGAATGTACAACTATGATGAGGCCAAATGAAGTTGCATAGACAATATGTGAACTCTTTGCATCTCATTGTGATTAGCCATTTATCGAATTGATTCTCTTGTAATGATCGTTGCACACTAGCAAAAATGTGTAGTCTTGTTTGACTTAAGTGTCAATGCCTTCTGTGATTAGCTTGCTTTGAAACTTGCATGAATAAACCTAGAATTTGTGCTGTTAGTCTGATTGATTTAGAAAGGTTTCCTCTTGATATGATCTTAGGCAACTTTAAAGAGTGTGAGCCAAATTTGACATATACCTCTTTTGTGGCATGCCCGTGAGCATGTGAAACTATTTTGAATACCCTTTGAACCTTACCTTTCATTGGAAGAACCTTGATGAATCCTAGACCTTACTTTACCCACTACCTACAAGAAAAGTCCCCCTTAACCCATGGTATTGCATAAAAATGGAACCCCTTCAATTCAAATTTTTTTTTAAAAGTAAAGAAATGTGGAATAAAGTACGAAGGGAATCGGGTTTCAAGGAATCCATGGAAGAGAATAAAAAGGTGACTTAGAAGCACTAGAAAAAGAATTGATAAAGGAAAAGAAGGGAATGCATTGAGAAGGCCACAACTCACGAGGAAAAAGTCACTGAGCCTAAATGACCATACCTTTGCACTCAGCCCCATTACAAGCCTTAAAAAGATCTTTTTGATCTTGAGTAAGCCGAATCGAAAGCCGATTGGAAAATAAGAGCAAACTTATGGGTGAAAACATGCATTGTGTTCCTCTTTTTTGAGTGTGAGCGTTGCATCAGATTCCCGATCTTGAATTGATTAACCTCTTCGTGTGAATATGGAATCATTATTCATGTGACGGAATTTAGATACTTTTTGTTGAGCTTGAACTTGCACAAGTAGCAAGTATTGCGAGCATGAGAATCTTTGGTAATGGTGTGTCACAACTAGAATCTTTGAGTACACAATTGATCCTTGAATAAGTAAATTGAGTCTTGTTGTGTGCACTCATGATTGAGTCTTGTGTAGCACTGTTTGAGACACCCTTTTTGAACAGCTGAACTCAAGTTTGCTTGAGGACAAGCAAGAGTTTAAGTTGGGGGTGTTGATGAGTCCACAAATTGGACTTATTTAGGGCTTTATTTTGATAGAAATAGTGTACTCGAATGCTTATTTTGCCTCAATATCTTATGAAAACTCTTATGTGTCAGGTATTTGAAGCTTTAGTGGAAGCATAGAAACTTAGGCACAAAAAGGAACAAAAAGGCTGAAAAGAACGAAGAAGCTGAAGCATGAGCATCGCCAAGAACCTTTGGTGATATGCCGAAAGGACAGACTCCGCCCTTTGTTCCAATATGCGAAGCCCTGAAGGAAGAGGATCAAAAAGGCGATGAAAGGAGCATTCAACCCTTCGTCGAATAGTTCTGCGAAGCAATACTATACTGCCCAATGGTCCAGAATGTGAAGATGTTGGACGCAAACACTCAACAACGATGAGAAAAAAGAAGGGCGAGTCGCCGAGTCATTCGGCGGACTCGACTAACCTCGCCAAACTATCCGCCTACACTGATTTCTAATGGCTATAAATACTAAACTTTTTATTAATTTTACAAGTTTCGAACCATTATTATTATTTTTAGAATAGAATAGTACATTTTTAGATATTTTCTCTCAAGTTTGTAGAGGGTTTTGTGGGAGACTTGAACAGAGAAGGATTTCATCTTCCCCAAGTTGGAAGCGGGTTTTCTCCATTCTTCTTCCTTTGCTTAAATCAAGGTTTAATTTCTTATATCCATTTGATTTTAGTATAATTTTAGGTGTATTTTGTTATTTCTTGATGTGTGGCTAAAAACCCTATTCTTGGGGTATGATTTAGCAAATATGTATTGATATTATTGTTGGGTCTTGCTTGCTGATAGGGTAGACGTATTTTAATGGTGATTTCACTTAGTGGTTGTGGTTTAATTTAATGGGTTTGTAGTTTCAAATACAAAACCACCCATCTGTTTTCGGCCATGCCCGAGAGGGAGGTCGCGAAACCAAAACCACTAGACTGATGGCCTAAGGAGTGGATCGACTTGAGGTTCAGTCGGAGAGGGTGAGTCCTAGTCCTATATCATAACACTCAGCTCGAGAGAGTGAGTGGGGTAAGGCGTAGGCTAGTCTTCATGCGGCAAATGGGTGTCCGAGAGGAACCCATTTGAAATGGGGTAAGTTGCCCGAGAGGGAACTTGTTTCCATCTAAAGCTTAGCCTAGTCACTATTATCTTGAAAATTTCCTATTGAAAGCATGTACCCAATGATTTATCTCGACTTGTATTGCGGTCACACCCCAAGAACATATCCCCATACTTGATTTTCTTGTTAATTTTGCTAGTTTTACTACTTGTGACAAAACCCCCAATCGATATTTGATACTTTTGTGTTACCCCGTTTAATTTTCTATGTTTTTAATCATTAATGTCTTTAGCTACGACTAGTTAGAGCTAAATCGTATTTTTCTATCAATTCTGAAAACCACTACCTTGGGACACGACCCCAACCTTTAGTTTGGTTACTATACTATCGACGATTATAGACACTCATACCGTAGGTTAGTGTCGTTGGTCACGATAAGCATCAGTGCACATTCTTCACCTCTGAATAGATGCGACTTAAATATAAATATCTTTCAACTCAAGTTTCCTCCGACTTGAACACATGATAGATAGGGTGCACATCCTTTACCTCCGAATAGATGCGACTTAAATATAAATATCTTTCAACGCAAGTTTCATCCAACTTGAATGCAAAATAGATAGTGTCACACCCCAAGACTACCGCCGAGACGCGGACACGGGACCTAGGATAACAAGTGACCCCAAGCTAACCCTGCTGGCATAATCATGAGCATACTAAAGATAATAATAACTGATGTGGAAGCCAAATAGTAAATAAAATGAAAAGGATGGGGAATACCCATATACTATAACTAAGATAAATGATAACTAATGAGCTTAATACAAGGAAGATATTAACTCAATACTAAACTGAATCTAACTATGTCTGAAAATAGCCTCTAACTGACTACAAATGTTGGGACAGGCACCAGCTAAGTCTAGCAAAACTGAAACTAAAGGACAAAAAAATACTGAAAAGAAACTCATGGCTATTGTCCTCGGAGAATGAGGACTCACCACTGATTTTCCTGAACTGGACATCGGGAACCGATCTAAGCGTGATCTGGATGCTGAGAACCTAAACCTACATCAGGAGAAGATGTAGGGCACATATGCGTTAGTTCTTGAAAGGTATTGATCATGCATGATAGAATACAACTGAAATAACATATAACTGAACAAAGCACATAAGCAATGATATATTCTGAACAAAATATATATATTGAATGCTGAGATAACTGAATGCAGTGACCAATTTATAACATGCTGAAACTGAATACTGACTGTACTGATAAATAGTCAATGCAATAGAATCTGACTGAACTGTAGCAGCTACTAATTACCGATAATAAAACCACATAAGATAAATGTTGAGTCCGATGTATACGCCCTATTGAAAGGACCCAATATACCCTGCCAGAGGTATAGAGGCATGCTTGGGTGATCACTGAAATGATGCCCACAGAGGGGACTTACAACCTACGTGGCCAGTAGTTCTAGGACTATTTGTGTACGCTGAACCCTAGTCCAACTCGGTATTATGACATTATGACTGAATTTTTGTAAGTTACTGGATAGCTCAAACTGATCATGCAAAATTGAGAATGCAACAATTAATCTGATAATGATGCATTCATAAACTGAAGCATGTATAACTGAATACTAAAATATCTGACCTAGCTTGTGTAATTCGAGAACTAAAGAAATACATAGCTAGGGTTCTGAAATCCATGCAATAAACTGAATATTAGCATACTAATCTAACTTGGATCATTCTAACAGCTAGGAACCCAACAATTCTAACATTCAAGAAACCCCAGGTCTAGTCAAAATAAGGGGATCAAGAAACTGACTAAAAACTAGGGACCTAATGGGTCAAAGGAACGCACGAGTGAAATCCCACATACCTCGTAACGAATTTCACGGAGAAATCCTTTGATATCTGGGATGGAACGGAAGAAAACTTGATGCGTTCTTGAACTAGGGTTCTTGACTTCTTTCTCCTTTTAGCGTTCTAATTTTCTAAGTTTTGATTAATGATTTAACTTAGGTAAGTTCTAGTTATGTTTCTAGGCTTACACTGACTAAAACATCATAATTTAAGGTCTAAACGACGTAGCTTAGGGGTCCAACGAAATAGGAAAAGGACCAAAACAACCCTAACTTAATTCTGGAAAATCCCATCCACGGAAGGAACGACGGTCCGTCATTTGATATACCGGGCGTCGTTTGGGTCTGCCGGTCAAGTCTGTCCGACAAGTCTTCTCTAAAATGAGCATAACATTTTACTCGGAGGTCGGATTTTAGCAAACTTTGTGGCGTTGGAAAGATGAATCAATTATCTATCATATCATAGGTCATCTAGCACATAATTCATTTTGTTCTAAGAGTTCTGACCATTTGAAGTTGACCCAATCAATGATTTGCCTCTAATTGGCTGCTAACCCTCATCAACGGTCAGACCTACGGACCGTGCATTGAACGACGGTTTGTGCTGGTTGACCGTAGTTCATGTCAGAGGTTGGGTAAAGGAGTCTTTATCAACGGAAACTGACCATGGACAGTGGTGAACCACGGACCACCAGCACGGGCAATGGTCTAACCTACGGTCCGTGGATGGTAATCGTGGGTTGCACCTGCAACTTCTCAAAATCTGCATTTTGGTCTATCTAGGATACGGTGTGTTACATTATCTCCCCTTTGAGAACATTCGTCCTAGAATGAAGACTAAACTAGCTGAAATAGAGGGAAAGGGCTGCAATCCCTACCACTAAACACTGAGAACTGAATTTCTGACTGAACTGAGTTCCAAGAACATGTAAATACGCTGAAAATGCAAGTACAAACTGAAGGAACATGATTCTAAGACTGAATTTACGCATGAATGAATGAAAAACTGAAGTGGAACTATTACCTCAAGCTAGAGTGAAATCAGAAGGAAAGAGCTGAGGATACTTGATTTTCATGGCCGTTTCTGCTTCCCAAGTGGCACCCTCTACGGACTGACTCCTCCATCAAACCTTGACTGAAGCGAATTCTTTGTTTCTCAACCTTCTAAATTGATGATCAAGAATCTCAACAGGTACATCCTCATAAGAAAGGTTATATTTTACAGCCACAGTCTCTAATGGCACTACGGATGTTGGATCACCCACATACTTCTTCAAAAGTGAAATGTGAAAGACTGGATGCACTGTTGCCAAATCTGCTGGCAACTCTAACTCATAAGCCACTTTACCAATACTTTTCAAGATCCGATAAGGGCCTACATAACTGGGACTGAGCTTCCCTTTCTTGCCAAATCTCATCACCCCCTTCATACGTGACACTTTCAGGAAAACCCAATCATCAACTTGGAACTCTAGTTCCCTTCTTCTCACATCTGCATAAGACTTCTGGCGACTCTCGACAGTTTTAAGTCTATCTCTAATGAGTTGCACATTCTCCATAGCATCAAGGACTGAATCTGGTCCTATCGAGGTTGCTTCACCTACATTAAACCAACCAACTGGAGATCTATATCTACCCCCATACAATGCCTCATAAGGGGCCATCTGAATGTTGGAATGGTAACTATTGTTTTATGGAAATTCAATAAGAGGAAGGTGATATTCCCAACTACCCTTGAAGTTAATCACACAAGCTCTCAACATGTCCTCTAAGGTATGAATGGTACGCTCTGCCTGACCATCCGTCTGTGGATGAAATGTTGTGCTAAGATTACCCTGAGTACCAAGACCCTTCTGAAATGACTTCCAGAAATGAGAGGTAAACTGAGGATCTCTATTTGAGATGATAGACAAAGGAACCCCATGCAACCTCGCAATCTCATTAATGTAAAACTTGGCATACTCCTCCGTCGAATCTGTAGTCTTGACCGCCAAAAAGCGAGAAGACTTAATAACCCTATCAACAATCACCCAAATGGATTCGTGCTGTCTGCGAGTACGAGGTAAACCTTTGATGAAGTCCATGTTGATCACTTCCGATTTCCAAGTATGAATGTCAATATCTTGAGTCATACTACTGGTTTCTGATGTTCTACCTTGACTTGCTGGCAATTGGGGCACTTAGCCACAAAGTCTACTATATCTCTTTCCATACTATTACACCAATAGACTTCCCACAGATCGCGGTTCATATTAGTGGCCCCTGGATGGATTGAATATTTGGAGTTATGGGCCTCTGCAAGGATATGCTGTCTCAACTCGCCCACATTAGGAACACATAATTGACCCTGGTAGCGAAGCACACCATCTCCCCCTTGGGAGAAACCTCCACTCTCTGATTGTGGATTGCACCCTTAAGTTCAAGAAAAATTGGATCACTGTCTTGCTTTTCCTTAACCTCTACTACCAAGGAAGATTCTGCCCCATTCTGAACCGTTACAACACCATCTAAAATGCTCATAAGACGAACTCCTAGGCGAGCAAGTTTGTGAACATCCTTTGCTAGCTCTTTTCTTTCTTTCTCAACATATGCTACACTACCCATATATAATCTGCTAAGAATATCTGCTACTACATTCGCCTTACCCGGATGGTAATGCACACTCATATCATAATCTTTGAGCAATTCAAGCCACCTTCTCTGGCGAAGATTCAACTCTTTCTGGGTGAATACATACTGGAGGCTCTTATGGTCTGTGAACACCTCTATATGAACACCATACAAGTAGTGTCTCCAAATCTTGAGTGCAAACACCACTGCTGCAAGCCGGAGATCATGAGTCAAATAATTCTTCTCATGTACCTTAAGCTATCTAGAAGCATAAGCTATAACCTTACCTCATTGCATCAATACACAACCTAGGCCGACCCTGGATGCATCACAATAGATCACATAACCATCTGAAGCCTCTGGTAGAGTCAAGACAGGAGCTGTAGTCAACCTAATTTTCAGTTTTGCGAAGCTTTTCTCAGAATCATCTGACCATCAAAACTTGACCATCTTCTAAGTTAACCTATTCAATGGTGAGGTTATGGATGAAAATCCTTCCACGAACCATCTTTAATAGCCCGCTAGACCTAAGAAACTTCTGATATCTATAGCAGAGGTAGGTCTGGGCCATTGTTTCACTGCTCTTCTGGGAATCTACTCGAATTCCTTCACTAGACACAATATGCCTAAGGAAAGCAACTGATTGTAACCAAAACTCGCACTTGTTAAATTTTGCAAATAACTGGCGATCTTTTAGAGTTTGCAGAACCACTCTCAAATGACTCACATGTTCTTCCTCATTCCTAGAGAAAATGAGGATATCATCAATAAAGACGATAAAAAACAAGTCCAAGTACTTCTTGAACACTCTGTTCATCAAATCCATGGAAGCTGCAGGAGCATTGGTTAGTCCAAATGACATAACTACAAATTTGTAATGACCATACCGTGTTCTGAAGGCTTTTTTCGGAATGTCACTATATCTGACTCTAAGATGATGATAACCTATTCTGAGGTCTATCTTTGAGAAATGACTGGCACCCTGAAGTTGGTCGAACAAGTCATCAATCCTGGGGATGGGATACTTATTCTTGATTGTGACTTTGTTCAACTGCCTATAGTCAATGCACATTCTGAGAGAACCATCTTTATTCTTTACGAACAACACTGGTGTACCCCATGGTGAAATACTAGGTCTGATGAAGCCCTTATCTAGAAGGTCTTTCAACTGTTCTTTCAATTCCTTAAGCTCAGCTGGTGCTGCTGAAGTTGTAGACTGAGCTCTACCATTATTTTCTCCTTGATCCTGTCTAGAAGGACAATCCTTCAATCTATGACCAGACTGACCATACCCAAAATATCCTTCCTTACCTGCAAGGCACTCGCCCGGATGGTTCTTGTTACATTTCAATTAATTGGGTAAGATTTGGTTCCTGAAACACTACCTTGAGACTTAGAGCCTAACGCCCTACCTTTCTGATCGTTACGGAACCTGAGGGATGGAACACTAGCTGATGAAGGGGCTAGAGTCGAAGACTTCTGCTGAAACTGCGAGTGATTCCCACCACCCGATTTCTGTTGGGAATACTCGTAGTTACCTGTTCTTTCTCTCTTAGACTCCTTAACATGTTCCCTAAGCTTATCACCCTTAACCTGCTGAGCATGAGTCATGAGCCTAGAGATGTTCATGTCTCCCAATAACATAGCATTCTTGCACTCTGTTTTCACTAAGTCGGACACTCCATACAGTTATTCATCTGAGCCTTGGAATCAACAACCATGTGAGAAGGATACCTGGAGAGTTGGTTAAACTTGAGCCCATACTCCTGGACAGCCATGTTACCCTGCCTTAAGTTCATAAATTCCTGGGCCCTTGCTTGTCTCAACTCTATGGGGAAAAACCTGTCCAGAAAGGTTTCGCTGAAACAATCCCAAGTAATAGGAGATGCATCTGTACCCATATTCTCCTTCCATTGAGTATACCAGATATGAGCCACATCTTTAAGTTGGTAAGATGCTAACTCAACCCGGTCAGTCCTAGTTACCTGTATCACTTCAAAGATCTTCTTGATCTCATCCAAGAAATTCTACGGACCCTCGCTACTGCTGATCCACCATTTGCATTCATAGGAGCTTGAACCCGCTGATTGTTCTAGTTGCCTACACTCTGAGCCAACATCTGAATGGCGTTCCTGAACTCTACATTCGACAGTTCTTAATCAGGCATTGGAGGAGCTGCGTTTGCGTTCCTGGCATTAGCTCTACGAGGAGGCATGATCACTGAAACGTTGAACGTCGAGTTAGAATGGAATTTAAATCATACCTTACGCACGATAAAAAGTAACAAGAAAATGAAAATTTCCTAAAACATTTTGTAGCCTCCCCTTCATTAGATGTGGTTCACTTCACACCCTTGAAAATGACTCAACTTAGAGCGGCTTTCAGACATCCTAGGACACTTAAACTTAAGGCTCTGATACCAAGTTTTTCACACTCCGAGACTACCCCCGAGACGTGAACACGGGAGCTAGGATCACAAGTGACCCCAACCTAACCCTGCTGGCATAATCATGAGCATACTAAAGATAATAATAACTAATGTGGAAGCTAAATCATAAATAAAATGAAAAGGATGGGGAATACCCATATACTATAACTGAGATAAATGATAACTGATGAGTTTAATACAAGGAAGATATTAACTCAATACTAAGTTGAATCTAACTATGTCTGAAAATAGCCTCTAACTGACTAGAAATGCTGGGACAGGCCCCAACTAAGTCTAGCAAAACTGAAACTAAAGGACAAAAAATACTGAAAAAAAACTTATGACTATTGTCCTCGGAGAATGAGGATTCACCATTGATTCTGCTGAACTGGAGATCGGGAACCGATCTAAGCGTCATCTGGATGCTGAGAACCTGAACCTACATCACGAGAAGATGTAGCGCACATATGCGTTAATACTTGAAAGGTACTGTGCATGCATGATATAATACAACTGAAATAACATACTAAACAAAGTAAATAAGCAATGATAAAATTTGAACATGATATACATACTGAATGGTGAGATAACTGAATGCAGTGACCAATTTATAGCATGCTGAAACTGAATAATGACTATACTAATAAATGGTCAATGCAATAGAATCTGATTGAACTGTGGGAGCTACTAATAACCTATAATAGAACCACATGAGCTAAATATGGAGTCTGATGTATACGCCCCATCGAGAGGACCAGATATACCCTGCCAGAGGTATAGAGGCATGCTGGCGTGATCACTGAAATGATGCCCATAGACGAGACTTACAACCTACGAGGCTAGTAGTTCTGGGACTATTTGGGTACGCTGAGCCCTAGTCCAACTCGGTATTATGCTACTCCCAATGGATTAAGTGGTTAACACATTATGACTGAATTTCTATAAGTTACTGGATAGCACAAACTGAACATGCAAAAATGAGAATGCAACAATTAATCTGATAATGATGCATTCATAAACTGAGGCATGTAGAACTGAATATTGAAATATCTGATCTAGCATGTGTAATTCAAGAACTAAAGAAATACATAGCTAGGGTTCTAAAATTCATGCAATAAACTGAATATTAACATACTAATCTGATTTGGATCATTCTAACAGCTAGGAACCCAACAATTCTAACATTCAAGATACCCTAGGTCTAGTCATAATAAGGGAATCAAGAAATTGACTGAAAACTAGGGACCTAATGGGTGAAAGGAACCCACTAGTGAAATCCCACATACCTGATGACGAATTTCACGGAGAAATCCTTTGATTTATGGGCTGGAACTGAAGAAAACTTGTTGTGTTCTTGAACTAGGGTTCTTGACCTCTTTTCTCCTCTTACGCTCTAAGTTTCTAAGTTTTGATTAATGATTTGACTTAGGTAAGTTATAGTTATTTTTCTAGGCTTAAACTGACTAAAACCTCATAATTTAGGGTCTAAACGACGTAGCTTAGGTGTCCCACGAAATAGGAAAAGGACCAAAACAACCCTAACTTAATTATGGCAAATCCCATCCACGGAAGGAACGACGGTCCGTTGTTTGATCTACCGGCCGTCGTTTGGGTCCGTCGGTCAAGTCTGTCTGGTAGGTCTTCGCTAAAACGAGCATAACTTTTTACTCGGAGGTCGGATTTTAGCAAACTTGGTGGAGTTGGAAAGAAGATTCAATTATCTATCATATCATAGGTTATAGGACACATAATTCATTTTGTGCTAAGATTTATGACCATTTGAAGTTGACCCAATCAACAATTTTCCTCTAACTGGCTGTTGACACTCATCTACGATCAGACCTACTGACCGTTCATTGAATGACGGTCCGTGATGGTTGACCGTAGTTCGTGTCAGAGGATGGGTAAAAGAGTATTTATCCACGGACACAGACCATGGACCGTGGTCTGACCTACGGACCGTGGGTCTGTTCGTGGGTCTAGACTTAGCCGATTTTCTGAGCTGAGTTTGGGGAGGGGTTGCAGTGGTGAACCACGGACCACCAACACGGGCCGTGGTCTGACCTATGGTCGGTGGATGGTAACCGTTGGTTGCACCTGCAACTTCTCAAAATCTGCATTTGGTTTATCTAGGATACGGGGTGTTACAGATAGGGGGCACATCCTTCACCTCTGAATGGATGCGACTTAAATGTGAATATCTTTCAACGTAAGTTTCCTCGGACTTGAACGCAAAATAGATAGGGTGAACATCTTTCACCTCCGAATAGATATGACTTAAATGCAAATATCTTTTAGCGCAAGTTTCCCCCAACTTGAATGCAGAATAGATAGAGTGCACATCCTTCACCTCCGAATAGATGCGACTTAAATGCAGATATCTTTCAACGCAAGTTTCCTCCGACTTGAATGCAAATTAGATAGGGTGCACATCCTTCACTTCCAAATAGATACGACTTAAAATGCAAATATCTTTTAACAGAACTCTCCTTCGACTCTAACACTGAATAAATAGGGTGAACATCCTACACCTTCGTATAGATCCGACTTAAATGCAAATATCTTTCAATGCAAGTCTCCTCCGACTTAAACGCGGAATAGATAGGGTGCACATCCTTCACCTCCGAATAGATGTGACTTAAATCTAATGGCCTTTTCTGCGAATGAAAATGCAATGCCCTCTTGGCAAAGGAAAAGTGCAATGACCCTCTCGGGAAATGAAAAATTGAATGGTCTTCTCGGTAAATGAAAAATGTGATGGCCCTCTTGGAAAATTAAATAGCGCTCTTGAAAAATAAAAAATGTATTGGCCTTCTCGGCAAATAAAAATACTATGAAAAATGCAAATGATGGATGACCCAATGATTTTCCACTGTAACGAGGTGGATGGCTCGATGATTGTCCAACTGTAACGAGGTGGATGACTCGATAATTGTCCAACTGCACGATGATTGTCTAACTGTAACGAGGTGGATAACTCGATGATTGTCCAACTATAATGAAGTGGATGACTCGATGATTGTCCAACTGTAACGAGGTGGATGGCTCGATGATTTGTCTTGAAAATGTCATCGCCTCAATGCTTTAACCTGTTCAATTTACTCTTGACCATTTTGTATTTTTTGTGACTCATGTCTTATTGAGGATTTGTACGAGGAGTTGTTGGTTTGATAATGCTGGAGATTTGCAAGTTGACTTTGAACTTCAAGTGATGATGCATAATTTGAAGTTGACTATCAAGCTTCTAACAGTACTTGTTGGAATTTTTGAGGTCTTCCTAAAAAAAATTGTCCCAATTAGAACTTTTGTCAAATCTCAAAATGATCTCCAATATTGACTTGCTAGAGATAGCACCTTTATTGTGAATTTTTAAGAGATTCTCAAAAATTCTGTCCCAGTTTTACAAGGAGAAAAAGAAAATCACACTTGTATATGACCGAGCCATCATTACGCCTACATATCCTGTTGAGCCAGGAATCAGGTCCAATGTAGTTCCAATCCTGTAGATGAGGAATATTGCAAAGAATCTGTAACACCCCGTAACTAGAAAGAAATTAAAAATTGGAAATAGTCATTTTTGGAAAGAATATAAGATTTTGGAAAATTTGTTAAGTATGTTAAGTTGGGGTTTTGGTCCACTTCAAATGACCATAACTCCTAGCTCATTATGGGTTAGATGTGTTTCTGGATATCATAGGAAAGATCTTGGAATAATCTTTCCAATGCTGCCAAGTTTACACGATTCTGAGTCCGTATGAGTGATATATGCCCATTTGAAGTTGGGTTGTTCAAATAAGGAAAGTCTAATCCGGATTTTAGAAGGACATTATGGTCTTTTCCATACCCCATGACTTAATTTCATTTTTTTGTAATTAATTGGGGAATATACTGATAGTATTCAGTTTACGCTTTTACGATATTGAGTTACGGTTTTAGAGAGGAGAAAAGAAGAAGAGAAAAAAGGAGAAAGAGCAAGAATCGTCAAGTTCTTCAAGAATCGCTTGTGGATTTCGTCGAGGGGTGATCCCTACGAGGTATGTGAGATCACGTAGCATTAGTTTAGTACACCTACGCGCCAATCATGATTTATTTCGTCGAATTTAATTTCTTGAAAGCTTTGAGATTGAGTTCTTGATAGGTTTGTCAAAATTCTATTGAATTCTTGATTCGTTGAAATTGTTGAGGAGTTGTTTGATCCGAAACCATGATTTTGGGTGTGAATTCAATTAGAATCTTTCATATATTGATGGTATAATTGATTCTAAGTGTCTGGGGAAAGAACCAAGTCAAAATAGGGGGTGTAGAGATGAAAAACAAAGAATAAAAGTCGGAGTGCACCTGGATAGGGACCTGGGGCGCCGCCCCTCTCAGATCCCTAAGAAGGGGTCTCTGAATTTTGGGTTCTAGGGTGCCACTCCTGCCAGAGCGCTGCACCCCAACCTCTGAATTTCAAGGGCTGATGCCCCGCGCCTCTAAGAATGCCAGGGACGCCAGTTTTTCTCATTTCTCCCCGATCTTTCCGTACTAGTTCCTTAACAATGTACCTATGTTTTCTAGTTGATTCCAACACTCTAAGGTACGTCTAAACATCATGAAATCATCCATAAACATGATATCATGAACCTTGCATCCATAATCCAATTCAAGGAAAGTTAAGATTAAAGTCAAGAGAAGTAAGAACCAAGTCACGAGAAATTCTTAGAGTTTTCCAAAAGTCTTTTCCAAATGTTTTAACTTTGTTTTAAGACTTAAAGTTCAAGTTGAGTAAAGAGTAAAGATTGAAGTTAATTTCTTCAAAAGTATGTGGGGACTATGTATTCCCAAAGATTTAAATTGCTTTTCACATTTAAACAAGAAAAGGAAACTTTGATTTCCGAAGAACCTTTGAGCTAAGTTTCTGAGAAATTATCTCAAATCACAGAAAGAAGTATATTTTTAAACATAAGAGCTAGTCTCATATTTTGGGAGTAGTATTGAGCACTGATATGAGGGAAAGTTCAGACAACTCCCAACCCCCATAAAGCATCTACCCATCATAGGTAGAAAAGGGTCATACTTTTTAGATAATTCCTTAGTGCATTTTAGCATAGATTAGTGGATCCACTTAGTAGTCAGGTTCTATACCCTCGATAAGGTGTATGACAACCCTGGCAACGTGAGACAAAACGAAGTATCATCACAATAGCTCTTACGTGATTGTTGTCGGTTAAATAAACTACCACAGAGGTATTTATATTCTTATATACACAGTTTATAGGTATTTTTGTATACATTTCAGAGTAATATTGTATCTTTGCATACACAAAGTATTATTGTATATCTAAATACAAAGAGTTGACATCCATGTTTTAAAAGCTTTTCTTTATATTGCATTTACATTATTGCTTTATATTGAAATGAGTTCAGTTGAGTTGAGTTGAGCCAGGTAAGTTCTTCAGTTCCTTTCAAGCTTATGTCTTGTTTTAGAATTCCCCTCGCATACTCGTACATTCAATGTACTGATGCCATTTGGCATGTATCTTTTAATGATGCATATATAGGTCCCCAACACTTCGTTGATCCAGTTGAGCATTCGATGTTTGTGGTGAGCCTCCTTGCTTTCCGTAAGATCTCTTTTTATTACTTTCAGTATTAGTTAGTTCATTTGGATGTCATGGGTCTTGTCCCGACATCCATCTCAGTTGTTTTAGAGACTTCATAGATAGTCAGATGTTAGTTAATTCATCATTATCTTGTTATTGGCTTATGCTCAGATCTGAATTACCACTTTGGCTAAGATAAATGTTTATTTCTGAAACATTATGAGTTTAGTTTTGAGACTGGTGAATTATCTTGTATTTGGATTCTCTTCTTAATGCTTAAATGTCTTCCGCTAATTAAGATAGCCAGGCCAAGGGTTCGCTTGGGGATAATAATGGTTCTCGAGTGCCAGTCTCATCCAGGGTGTAGACTCGGGGTGTGATAAACTTGGTATCAAAGCACAGAGTTCAAGATTCCTAGGGAGTCTATGAAGCCGTGTCTATACCGTCCTAGTTATCGGTGTGAAGCGCGTCACATCTATAATTAGGAGGTTGGAACACTTAGGAAATTTTATCACTTCTTTCACACACATTTCGTGCGTTAGAGTTTGATCTCGATGACATTTCTTCTAACTCGTGCTTGCACGTGTCTTTCAGATTATGCCTGCACGAAGATCTGTCTGAGGTCGCCCGGCTAGAAGGAATGGTTTACCACAGGAACAAGGGGTACCTAAAGCACCAGAAGTGCAAACCCAATGAGAGGTCACCAATGCTGAGTTCTGTGAGGTTATCCGGATGTTGAGCCAAGTTTTCACCAATCCAGTTGGGCAACAAAGAAGAAATCAAAAGGAAGTGGCTGATACTTTGAGGATCGGTGAGTTCTTGAGGATCAATCCTTCGAGCTTCACAGGTTCTAGTTTTACTGAGGATCCATATAATTTTGTTGTAGGGCTTCAAAAAGTTTTCAAAATCATGCATGTTGCGGATACGTAGAGGGTGTAAACAACTGCATACCAGATAAAGGGTGTCATTAGGATATGGTTTGACCAATGGAAGAAGAACCGAGTGTACTAAGTGTCGAATGCATAAGTAACAAGCCTCCTGCATGTGCTAACTGTGGACGGAACCACTGAAGAACATGTCGTGATGGCTCCACTAGTTTCTTTAAGTGTTGCCAGAACAGTCACTTCAAGCGAGAGTGTCCAAAGAACAAGCAGGGTAGTGGTAATGGGGGCAATAGGGCCCAGTCTTCTTCAGTTGCTCCACCAGACAGAGCTGCACCTAGAGGGGCTACTTCCGGTATTGGCGGAGGAGCAAATTGCCTATATGCTATCACTAGTCGCCAAGAGCAAAATGATTCGCCAGATGTTGTCATTGGTATGATCCAAGTGTTTAACTTTAATATTTATTCTTTGCTAGATCCAAGAGCGAGTTTATCCTTTGTAACTCTGTATGTAGCGATGAATTTTAATGTTCTTCTTGAGCAACTTAGTTAGCCTTTTAGTGTTTCTACACCTATTTGTGAGCCAATTCTAGTAGAGAGAGTCTATCGTGATTGTCTCGTTTTCGTCAATCACAAGAGTACCATGGCTGATTTAGTTGAATTACATATGCTAAATTTTGATGTCATTCTCGGTATGGACTGGCTTCATTCCTGTTATGCCTCAATTGATTGTAGAACTCGAGTGGTCAAGTTTCAATTTCCAAATGAGCCAGTCTTATAGTGGAAAAGAGTTCAACAGTGCCTAAGGGTCATTTTATTTTGTACCTTAAGGCGAACAAGTTAGTTTCCAAGGGGTGTGTCTATCACTTAGTCCGAGTTAATATTTCTAGTATTGAGAAACCTCTTATTTAGTCAGTTTCAGTAAAAAGAGAGTTTCGAGAAGTCTTTCTTGATGATCTTCCCGGAGTCCCTCCTGAGAGAGAAATAGACTTCGGTATAGATATTCATCTAGATACTCGACCTATATCTATTCCGCCATATAGAATGGCACCAATAGAGTTCAAAGAGTGGTCCAGTCTTAATTATGAGAAAGAAGGATGGTTCCCTTAGGATATGTATAGATTACCGTCAGTTGAACAAGGTTACCATAAAGAACAAATATCCTCTCCCAAGGATAAATGATCTTTTCGACCAACTTCAGGGTGCCACCTATTTCTCTAAGATAGACCTCAAATATGGCTACCATGAGTTAAGGGTATTGGAATATAATATTCCAAAGACAGTTTTTAGGACCCGTTTTGGTTATTATGAGTTCCTAGTTATGTTCTTTGGTTTGACCAATGCGCTTGCAGCGTTCATGGATCTTATGAATAGAGTATTCAAGCTTTATTTAGATATGTTTGTTATCGTGTTCATTGATGCGATAATAATCTATTCAAGGAATCAGGAAGATCATGCTAGCCATCTCAGAATAGTTCTCCAGACTCTAAAAGATAGAGAGTTGAATGCTAAGTTATTGAAATGTGAGTTTTTGCTTGAGTATGTGGCATTCTTAGGCCACATTGTGTCTTGAGAGGGAATTAAAGGTGATACTTATAAAATAGAGGCAGTGCAAAATTGGCCTAGACCCACACCTCCAACTGATATTAGAAGTTTCTTGGTTTGACTGGCTATTATAGAAGGTTCGTAGAGGGGTTCTCGTCAATTTCATCCCCTTTGACCAAGTTGACTCAAAAGACAGTTAAGTTTCAATGGTCGAAAGCTTGTGAGAAAAGCTTTCAGGAATTGAAAAAGAGGTTGACTACTACCCCACCATTGACCTTACCAGAAGGTACGCAAGGCTATGTTTCTTATCGTGATGTATCTAGAGTTGGTTTGAGTTGTGTATTAATGCATAATAACAAAGTTATGGCCTATGCCTTCAAACAGTTGAAAGTTCATGCGAAGAACTACCCAATCCATGATCTAGAGTTGGCTGCCATAGTTTTTGCTTTGAAAATATGGCGCCATTATCTTTATGGTGTTCATATACATGTGTTTACCGATCACAAGAGTCTTCAGTATGTGTTTACTCAGAAAGAACTTAATCTTAGACAAATGAGGTGGTTAAAATTACTCAAGGATTATGACATGAATATTTTTTACCACTCAGGTAAGGCTAATATTGTTGTTGATGCCTTGAGCAGGGTTATAGTACTGCCCATTTTGAGGAAGATAAGAAAGAACTAGCAAAGGATGTGCATAGACTTGCATGCCTGCGGGTTCGCCTAATGGATTCCATAGAAAGAGGAGTAGTGGTGATGAATGGAGCAGAACCATTATTAGTGTCAGAAGTAAAATAGAAGCAAGACCAAGACCCAATTTTGCTTGAATTAAAGGCAAATGCTCATAAGCAAAAAGTATTGGGTTTTCAACAAAGGGGAGATGCTGTATTGAGGTATCAAGGTTGATTGTGTGTACCAAAGGTGGATGAACTCCAAGTAAGGATCATGGAAGAAGCTCAAAGCTTCAGATATTCCATTCATCCGGGTTCTACAAAGATGTATCGTGACTTGAGAGAAGTCTATTTGTGGAATAGTATGAAGAAGGGCATTGCAGAATTTGTTGCTAAGTGTCCGAATTGCTAACAAGTTAAAAAAAAGCATCAAAGGCCCGGTGGTTTAGCTCAGAATATAGAACTTCTGAAATAGAAGTGTGAGATGATTAATATGGATTTCGTCACATGTCTACTAAGGTCTCGCACGCAACATGATTCTATTTGGGTGATTGTTGATAGAATGACAAAATCAGCCCATTTTTTTCCGGTAAAGACTACCCATTCAACAGAGGACTATACCAAGTTGTATCTCCAAGAAGTGGTTAGACTTCATGGAGTTTTGGTCTCCATTATTTCAAAAAGAGGTGCACAATTTACTGCACAGTTTTGGAAGTCATTCCAAAAAGCCGTGGGTTCAAAGGTAAACTTAAGTACTGCTTTTCATCCTCAGATAGATGGGCAAATAGAGCGCACTATTCATACCATAGAATATATGTTCAGGGTGTGCGTGATCAATTTCACGTGTAATTGGGATGATCATGTACCTCTCATCGAGTTCGCTTGCAACAATAGTTACCACTCTAGCATCCAAATGGCTTATTATGATGCTCTTTATGGGAGAAGATGCAGAGCTCCTATTGGATGGTTTGAAGTTGGTGAAGCTGGGTTGATAGGACCAAACTTAATTCATCAAGTTATGGAGAAGGTGAAAGTTATTTAAGAAAGGTTGAAAACAACGCAGAGTCGACAGAAATCCTACACTGATGTTAGGAGAAGGGATCTTGAATTCGAAGTAGTTGATTGGATCTACTTGAAAGTTTCACCCATGAAGGGTGTTATGAGGTTTGGTAAGAAGGGTAAGCTTAGTCCCTGGTATATTGGTCCTTACAAAATATCCAAGAAGATTGGCAATGTAGCTTATGAGTTGGAGCTACCCCAAGAGTTAGCAGCAGTTCATCCGATATTTCACATCTCTATGTTGAAGAAGTGCATGGGCGATCCTTAATTGATCATACCAATTGCAGATATTGGAATCAAGGATAGCTTATCTTTTGAGGATATTCCTGTTCAGATTCTCGATCGCCAAGTTTGCAACTTGAGAACAAAGGAGGTAGCATCAGTCAAAGTCTTTTGGAGGAATCAGTTTGTTGAGGAAGTCACTTGGGAAGATGAGGAAGATATGGAGAAGAGATATCCACATCTCTTCGAATCCAGAGAAGTTCCAAATTAAGGTACTAATCGTTTTACTTGGCATTTTATTTATAAGTTGGCATGTTGTAATTGCATTGTACTTGTTGGGTGTTTGAACTATATGTTTGATGTTATGCCCTTAACCTACTAAGAGCAAGCTCATTCGAGGACGAATGTTCCCAAGTGGAATATATTGTAACACCCCGTAACTAGAAAGAACTATAAAGAAGTCAAAAATTAGATATGCTCATTTTTGGAATGAATATAAAAATCTCGAAAATTTGTTAAGTATGTTAAGTTGGGTTTTTGGTCAAATTAAAACTACCATATCTCCTATATAATGATGATTTAGGTGTGTTTCTACATATCCTAGGAAATATCTTGGAATAATCTTTCCAACGCCGTCGAGTTTGTGCGATTCCGACTTCGTATCCGTGAGATATGCCCATTTGAAGTAAGGTTGTTCAAATAAGGAAAGTCTAATCCGGATTTTAGAAGGGCATTATAGTCTTTTCCATACCCCGTGACTTAATTTCGTTTTTTGGTAATTAATTGGAGTCTAAACAGATAGGATTCAGTTTACACCTTTACGATATTGAGTTAGCGTTTTAGAGAGGAGAAAAGAAGAAGAGAAAAGAGGAGAAGGAGCAAGAATCATCAAATTCTTCAAGAATCGCTTGTGGATTTCATCAAAAGGGTGATCCCTACGAGGTATGTGAGATCACATAGCATTTGGTTAGTTCAACCACGTGCCAATCATGATTTGTTTCAGCGAATTTAAGTTCTTGAAAGCTTAGAGATTGAGTTCTTGATGGATTTGTTAAAGTTCTACTGAATTCTTGATTCGTTGAAATTGTTGAGGAGTTGTTTGATCAGAATCCATGATTTTAGGTGTGAATTCGATTAGAATCTTTCATATATTGATGGTATAATTGATTCTAAGTGTTTCGGGGAAAGAACCAAGTCGAAATAGGGGGTTTAGAGATGAAAAATGAAGAAGAAAAGTTGGAGTTCATCTGGGTAAGGGGCTGGGGCACCACCCCTCTCAAATCCCCAAGAAGGGGTCTCTCAATTTTGGGCTCTGGGGAGCCGCGCCATATAGAGCGCCCCATCCCAGCCTCTGAATTTCAAGAGCTGGAACCCCGCGCCTCTCAGAGCGCCAGGGACGCCAGTTCTTCTCATTTCTTCCCTATCTTTCCGTACTAGTTCCTTAGCAACATACCTATGTTTTCTAGTTGATTCCAACACTCTAAGGTATGTCTAAACATCATGAAACCATCCATAAACATGAGATCATGAACCATGAATCTATAATCCAATTCAAGGAAAGTTAAGATCAAAGTCCAGAGAAGTAAGAGCCAAGTTACGAGAAGTTCTTATAGTTTTCCTAAAGTCTTTTCCAAATGTTTTAACTTTGTTTTAAGACATAGAATGCAAGTTGAGTAAAGACTAAAGAGTAAAGATTGAAGTTCATTTCTTCAAAAGTAGATGGGGACTATGTATTCCCAAAGAGTTTAAATTGCTTTTCACATTTAAACAAGATAAGGAAACCTTGATTTCCTAAGAGCCTTTGAGCTAGTTTTTAGAAAAGAGTAAATGCTTTCACAATTAAGCAAAAGAGGAAACTTTGATTTCCAAGATAGCCCTTGAGCTATGTTTTTGAGCAATTATCTCAAATCACAGAAAGAAGTATATTCTTAAACATAAGAGCTAGTATCATATTTTGGGAGTAGTATTGAGGACCGATATGGGGGGGAGTTTAGACAACTCCCATACCCATAAACCATGTAGCCATCATGGGTAGAGAAGGGTCATACTTTTTAGATAATTCCTTAGTGTTCTTTAGCATAGACTAGTGGATCCACTTAGTATTAAGGTTCTATATCCTCGGTAAGGTATAGAGCGGCCCTGGCAGTGAGGCAAAATGTTGTATCATCACAATAACTCTTACGTGATGGTTGTCGATTAAAGAAACTCCCACAGAGGTATTTGTATTCTTATATACACAATTTATATGTATTTTTGTATAAATTTCAGTGTTATATTGTATCTTTTCCTACAGAGAGTATTATTGTATTTCTAAATACACAGAGTTGACATCCATATTTTAAAAGCCTTTCTTTATATTGCATTTACATTACTGCTTTATATTGAGAGTTGAGTTGAGCTAGGTAAGTTCTTCCGTTCCTTTGAAGCTGATGTCTTATTTTCGAATTCCCCTCGCATACTCGTACAGTCAATGTACTTATGCCATTTAGCTGCATCTTTTAATGATTCCGATACAAGTAACCAGGATCAGCACCCAACTCTTTGTTTATCCAAGTGAGCATTTAGAGTTTGTGGTGAGCCTCATTGCTTTCCGGAGGATCTCTTTTTATTGCTTTCATTATTAGTTAGTTAATTAGGATGTTGTGGGTCTTTTCCCGATGTCCATCTCAGTTGTTTTAGAGGCTTCATAGATAGTTGGATGTTGTTTCATTCGTCATTATCTTGTTATTGGATTATGTTCAGATTTGAATAGCCGGTTTGGCTAAGTTAAATGTTTATTTCTGAAACATAATGAGTCTAGTTTTGAGACTATTTAGTTATCTTGTATTTGGATTTTCTTCTTAATTCTTTAAAGTCTTCCGCTGAGTAAGTAAGTCGGGCAAAGGGTTCGCTTGGGGCGAACAATGGTTCTCGAGTGCCATTCCCGCCCAGGGTGTAGTCTCAGGGAGTGACAGAATCTTAGACAAGATCATTAGTAGAAAATGTACAATATGAACATGATGAAATAGGAAAATGAAATTCTTTGACATATTCAAACCCTAAAGACAAAAGACATGTCAAATTTTTGGGACGGACAACCTAATGAAATAAAATAGGCGTCTCACACTTATGACGTTAGCCTAATGTCACGTTAAGCAAAAAAGGAAGTACAACAATTAGAAGAAGTAAAAAATACTAAAATAATAGAACTAGAAAAAGAGCTGGCAATATTGAAAGAAATTTATGAAATTAAACAAAAAGAAAAAGAACAAAAGACAAAATTAGCAAATGAGATAAATAGATTTAAATAAAAATTGCAATTAGAAGAAGAACTAGAAGAAAATGAGACAGTCAAATCTTGACTACAATTGGTACCAACAGTTAGAATTGCAGGTAATACTCTCCTTCTTTTTTTTTTTCTCTTTTTCTAACTAAGATTGAATTCAAGGTAATTCTTATAGCTTCAAGTGGTACCTCAAACATACTTAAGGATCAACAAGATTTGTTCATCTTGCTGCAAACAAAGGTTCTGAATTGCACCAATCCTCAAGTTTCAATTGCCCTCACAACAAGAAAAGTCGTATTTCACACATATTTGAAGAATTTGATTTGAGGACATTTTTCAAAGTGCACTCATACTCAAAAGAATGTTCAATGCATGCAACTGTGATACCATATGCTTGGCCCTTAGGTAAACCTCCACTAATATGAGAACATTTGGAATGAGATCATGTAGGGCTTGTCATTGGCTTGTAATATAGGCTTGGGGATGGGTAGGATATTTATTTAGGATAAGAGTTAATTAATTCCTCCTTGAGCGTCAAATTGAATTTGTGCTTTTGATGATTGATAGGCCTTGGGCGTCAGATCCTGGTCGTTGTCCTACCTCTTCTTTGAGTTCTTTCGAATTCTTATTTGTTGGATTTTCTCCTTTTTTTCACCCCTTTATTTCTACTCTTTTTGAGTGATTGTTTCTTAGAACATTTCATTTATTTTACCCCTTTCCTTTGAATTTTTCTCCTCTTTTGTTGAAGTATTTTCTTTCTCATCTTTCATTGACCTTGTAGGGGTGTTTTTGTCATTCTTTATTTCTTTCAACCATTTTTCTTCCTTTCTTTTTTTTATTTCTCTAGAAGTAATTTTTGCTTCCTTGACTTTTGGAGACTAGATATCTTTTTCCTTTAAAACCTTCAAACTTGGATTTTTCTATTATAATTTGCACATCTTTGGTGCGCTCAAGAAGGTTGGGCCAAGAGAGGGATAATGCATGTAAGCACTCAGAAGGGGTAAGGGCTAAGTTGTGGTTGTCCAAAGAAAGAGTTTAGGCTCAAAGTTGGGATAACTAGGGATCAATGTCATTTGATAGGTTTTGAAAGGCACAATTGGGTCAAAGAAGGCCTATAATCCTTTCCCTAACCAAACATAACTCAGGATTTCGCCTCGATAAACATTCAAACCAAGTTCTAGATCAATAGCGTGATGCAATTGAATTTTTATCTAAAAGCTCACCACACAATGCATATGAAATCATGATGTTGGATTTATTCTTATCTTGAATGCATGCAAGAGAATTTTCAAGCATCACAAAAATATAAATAAGAGGTACCAAAAGAGTCTATTGTTTATCACAAAGTAAGTTCCTTCCATCATACCAAATATTTCGCATGCTTGCAACTGTATTGGTCCTAACTGAGTTGAATAAATGACTCTTACGATATATACACAATTTTTTTTAAAGAATGAATGAATGAATGAATACCGAACCCAAGAAGGGCTACCTACGTATCTCATTAAGATGAGAATTAGGTGTGCGTAGTTCATGCATATATGTCTATAAAAATATGCACAAACTATTTTACTTTTTATTTTTGAAATTTGAAAAATGGATAACAAACCCAAGAAGGGTTGCCTACGTATCTCTCCGAGATGAGAATTAGGTTCGCGTATTTCGTTCAGTTATGATTTTGAAAATATGCACAAACTATTTCACTTTTTATTTGAAAAATGGATACCGAACCGAAGAAGGGTTGGCTACGTATCTCACCGAGATGAGAATCAGGTTCGCGTAGTTTGTTTAGATATGACATAAAACAGGCACATAATACCCACATAATACCCCTATTTTTTGATTTTATAAAAAAAGAATGGTTACCGAACAAAAGAATGGTTGCCTACGTATCTCACTGAGATGAGAATCTTTTTGAATGTCTCTTGGAACTGCGTCTTTTCCCAATTATCCACGAGGACCAAACATCGTTATAACCATCCCCGACTGTCGTCGGTGATGGTTTTCCTACAAAGATATGAGAAATGTGTGAAAGCAGGGCCAACATGCAAAACAATATTAAATAAATAAGTGCGACTTTATCGTCAAAGACTCCCCTGATTTATCTTTTTGACTTGATTCTAATGTCTTGTGAAATACAAAGACTCAGATTTCGCGTGTCCTCTTGTCCCTTGCAACTTCGGACTAACAATGACTTCCAGATTCTGAATCAACCTCTCGCTTAAAAAGAAGAAAAATTCCAAAGGTAAAAGTGTTAGTTCATTTTAACAATGAATAATGCAAAATATCATACAAAAAATTAATCAAACACATAAGCATTGCTTTGATTAAAGACAAACTCAATTATATCACATACCACATAGATAGTTATTATTCCTATACAAATATGTGACCCTTTTGTGCCAAGGGTAGACCTATGATCTAAAGGATGTATTACGCCATTTGTCAACATTTCATTAGCCACCAAAACACTTAGTACAAATTTTATGAATAATTCAAATAGGATTACAAAATAAGGAAAAAAAAGAATACAATAAATCAGTCCCGCATAGGGATACCATCCTAAACTAAGCCTTTATGGAATGTACTTCCTCTTGAGATTCTTGTCATCTCTGAATGCCAACCTTTTGGATGAAATAGTAACTTGTAAAGATCCTTCTTCGACTAGAGTAAACTATTAAAATAATCCCCCAACCCCGAGTGACAATGATTTGTCAAATGTCGTATACATCCTTCAAATTTAAACACATAAATATGATTGTCCTTTATTGACCAATGGGTCAAATAGACATAAGGTGGGCTTCTAATGGGTCCAACACGCCTTGGGTGTTGGGTCGATTTAGTTCAAAATACCCTAAATTTGGGATTTGGTTTCGTTCTACGCTAGTTGACTAAGAGTGGATTCTAAAATACTGGAACCCAAGCAAACAACTTAGGATGGAACTCACGACAACCAATAAGCGCCCGGCAAACTAATAGATTGTCGATAATTCCGGAAAGGGTTGAGTATAAAAAAGCCCGACTGCGATTATGCAAAAACCGTTCTTTAATACACTATACATACATTGGTAAATGCCATGAATGCAACAACAATGTATATAGCAGAAAACAGATAAAGAATAAACCTCAAGTACAATATACAAATAATCAACAAAATATACAAAATATAAGGTATAAAATAATAAAAGAAAATGCTCTCTAATTTGAAAAATTGAATTCATTATGGTTAGAACCTCTATATCCCCAGTGGAGTCTGCATTCTGTTTACATCCCTACTTTATTCAAATAGGACGAAATTGTCATGCCCCGAGCCTACACCCTAGGCGGGAGTGGCACTCGAGAACCATTGTTTTCCCCAAGCGAACCCTTGGCTTGACTTACTTACTCAGCGGAAGACTCGAAGAATTAATACGATGATCAATTGCACTTATAAAAAAACTGCATCAAATTAAACTCAAAATATTTAAGAATAAAACATTTAACTAGCCATAGATGGCGACTCTAGTCTTAACATAAGAAAATCAATGTAAAGACAACTTAACTACTGACTGTCTATGAAGCTTCTAAAATAAGGAGAAATGTCTGGACAAGACGCCCGATCATCCGAAGAACTGAAATACTAGAAAGCAATGTAAAAAGAAGACCTTCGAAAAGCAAAAGGAGGCTTACCAGCTGAATCTGAGTGCTCAACTGGATCAACGAGGCGCTGGATGCTGATCTTGGTTACCTGTGTCTACATCATAAAACAATGCTGGCCAAATGGCATTAATGTACGATTATGCGAGGGGAGTACTAAACAAGACATAAGCTTGAAAGGAATTTGAAAATAACACTTACTTTGGCTTTACTCAACTCATGAATAACTCAACTCAAATGAAAAGTAAAATAACAATAATGGTGCACTTATGCAAAGCATTTAAAACATGAGGTAGCAACTGAATTTGTTAAAGAAATGCAATACCAATTCAGTTTACATATAAAGTAATATAATACTGTGGGAGTTTCTCCAACTGACAACCACCACTATGAGCCTAAGTGGTGATACAACATTTTGCCCACGCTGCCAGAACTATCCTATTCTTTGCCGTCTTATAGAATGTCTTAACTAAGTGGATCCACTAGTCTATGCTAAAAAGTACTTAAGGAATCATCTAAAAAGTATGATTCTTTACTACCCATGATTGCTACATGGTTTATTGATACTTGAGTGATTATGAACTTACATCCTCATATCGGTGCTCAATACTACTCCCAGAAATATACTTAGCTCATATGTTTTTAAAACAAAACTTCTTTCTTTGGTTTGAGATAATTACTCAAAACATAGCTTAAAAGCACTCTTGGAATATATGTTCCCTTTCTTGCTCAAATGTTAAAACATTTTTAACTCTTGGGAATATACTTAGTTCCCGTATAATCTTTGAAGGAATGAACTTTTTCTCTTACTCTTTACTCAATTCAGAACTTAAGTCTTAAAACAAAGTTAAAATGTTTGTAAAAGACTTTTGGAAAACTTTATGAATTTCTCTTAACTTGACTCTTAAATTTCCTTGACTTGACTCTTAGCTTTCGTTGAATTGAATTTTGGATTAAAGAATTGTGATTTGTGATAGGAACGATCTCATTATGTTTAGGAGTGTTTTTAGATAGTTAAACATGAGAAAAGATCAAGAAATCACTGTGTGGGAGCAAGTCCGCTACATGGAGCTGTATTTGAATATTTGGTCGTGAAATAATTTTTGAGGAAAACGGTCTGTGACCGCTTTGCTCCGTGAGGAGAATTTTCCCATTCTGAGGACCAGGTCCGCGCGGACCTGGTACCTAGATTAGCCCGTCTTTTCCCTTCTTCATTTTCCAGCCCCAATTCGCCTAAACTCAGTTCTTTTTTCCAAATTCTCTTTCGATTCAGACACCCAGTAAATGTACCTAAGAACCTAACTCAAAATAACTCAATAATTCAAAGCAATATTCTCAAAAACATCTCAATCTCAACCTAATTCAAGAACGAAAACAAATTCAAGAACACATATCAAGAACATCAAACTTTCAACCCCTTTTGGACGAATTCACGCTAAAATAAGCATGCTTTGCACGTGGGTGAATGAACCCAACGTTATCAAAGTCTCAGATACCTCGTAGGGATTAACCCTTGGTGATATTCCCACGAAAATCTCCAAGAAATCGACGAATCGTTGCCTCTTCTCCTTTTTTCTCCTCTTCTTTTCTCTTCCCTCAAAACCCTAACTCTTTTTGAAAAGTGTAAACTGATCAAGTTCAGTTTAGACCCCAACTAGTTACCAAAAAATGAAATTAAAATAATTAGGTAAGGAAAAAACTAAACTACCATTCAAAAAAACGGATTAGACTTGCCTTATTTGAACATCCAAACTTCAAATGGGCATATCTCACTCATACGAACTCGGAATCACGCATACACATCATCGTTGGAAAGATAATTCCAAGATATTACCTACGGTATCTGGAAGTACACCTAATGCATCATGAGCTAGGAGTTATGGTTATTTGAAGTTGACCAAAAACTCAAACTTAACTTAAATTAACTTAAACAAATTTCCAAATTTTTTTCATTCTTTCAAAAAATGACTATTTCCAATTTTAACTTCTTTCTAGTTCTTTCAAATAGCGAGATGTTACAATATCTCCCCCTTGGGAACATTCGTCCTCGAATGAGATTACTCTTACTAGGTTTAGGGTGTAACATCTAACATTTAGCTCAAACACCCAACAATAAAATTTAACACATCAAGTATATAAATTAAATAGTACTAAGAAGGGAATTAGTATCTTGGTCTGGAATTTCTCCTGGTTCAAAGAGATATGGCTATCTTTTCTTCATATCCTCCTCAGCTTCCAAAGTAGCTTCCTCAACAAACTGATTCCTCCAAAGGACTTTGACTGATGCTACTTCCTTGGTCCTCAACTTGCGGACTTGGCGATCTAGATTCTGAACCTGAATCTCCTCATAGGATAAGCTATCCTTGATACCAATATCTTCCGTTGGTATGGTAAGTGAAGGAATCCCATGCACTTCTTCAACATGGAAATATGAAAAACTGGATGAACCATTGCTAACTCTTGGGGTAGCTTTAACTCATAAGCTACAATACCAACTCTTTTTGATATTCTGTAAGGGCCAACATACGGGGACTAAGCTTTCCCTTCTTACCAAACCTCATAACACCATTCATGAGTGAAACTTTCAAGTATATCCAATCATCTACCTCAAACTCTAACTCCCTCCTCCTAACATCAATGTAGGATTTCTAATGACTCTGCGCTGTTTTCAACCTCTCTTGAATCACTTTCACTTTCTCCATAGCTTGATGAACTAAGTTTGGTTTTATTAACCCAGCTTCACAAACTTCAAACCATCAAATAGGAGATCTGCATCTTCTCCAATAAAGAGCTTCATAAGGAGCCATTTAGATGCTAGAGTGGTAACTATTGTTGTAAGCGAACTTAATGACATGTAGGTGATCATCCCAATTACCCTAGAAATCAATCACACAAGTGCTTAACATATACTCTAAGGTCTCAATAGTCCGCTCTGCTGGCCCATCTGTCCGAGGATTTAAAGTAGTACTTAAGTTCATCATTGAACCCAAGCCTTTCTAAAAATATTTCAAGAACTATGCAGTAAATTGGGCGCCTCTATCTGAAAGAATCGAAACTAGCACCCCATGAAGTCTAACTACCTCTTGAATATACAACTTAGCATAATCTTCTGCTGAATGGGTAGTCTTTACCGACAAAAAGTGGGCTGATTTTGTCATTCTATCAACAATCACCCAAATAGAATGATGCTGCCTGTGAGACCTTGGTAAACCTGTGATGAAGTCCATATTGATCATCTCCCACTTCCATTCCGGGAGTTCTATATTTTGAGCCAACCCATCGGGCCTTTGGTGCTCTATTTTAACTTGTTGGCAATTTGGACACTTAGCAACAAACTCTGCAATGCTCTTCTTCATACTACACCACCAATAAACCTCTCTCAAATCGCAATACATCTTTGTGGAACCCAGATGAATGGAATATCAGGAGCTATGAGCTTCCTCCATGATCCTCTCATGGAGTTCATCCACCCTTGGTACACACAACCTACCTTGATACCGCAACACGCCATCTCCCCCTTGTTCAAATGCCAATACTTTTTTATTATGAACATTTGCCTTCAATTCAATTAAAATATGATCTTGGTCTTGCTTTTCTTCACTTCTGACACTAATGATGATTCAGCCGCATTCACCACCACTACTCCTCCTTCTGTTGAATCCATTAGTCGGACTCCCAAGCATGCATGTCTGTGCACATCTTTTGCTTGATCTTTCTTATCTTACTCAAAATTGGCGGTACTACCCATAGATAACCTTCTCAAGGCATCAGAAACAACATTATCCTTACCTGTGTGGTAAAGAATACTCATGTCATAATCCTTGAGTAATTCTAACCACCTCATTTGTCTGAGATTAATCTCTTTCTGAGTAAACACATACTGATGACTCTTGTGATCGGTGAACACATCTACATGAACACTATAAAGATAATGGCGCCATATTTTTAAAGGAAATACTACGGCAGCCAATTCTAGATCATAGGTTGGGTAATTCTTCTTATTAACTTTCAACTGTCTGGAGGCATAAGCTATAACCTTGTCATTCTGCATCAACACAGAACCCAAACCAACTCTAGACGCATCACAATAAACAACAAAGTCTTGCATGGCTTCTAGTAAGGTCAATACTGGCAGTAGTCCACCTCTTATTCAATTCCTGAAAGCTTTTCTCACAAGCTTTCGACTATTGAAATTTCACTGTTTTCTAAGTTAACTTGGTCAAAGGGGATGAAATAGATGAGAACCCCTCTACGAACCTTCTATAATAGCCAGCCAAACCCAAGTTGGAGATGTGGGTCTAGGCCAATTTTGCACTGCCTCTATTTTCTGAGTATCAACTTTAATTCCCTCTCCAGACACAATGTGGCCTAACAATGCCACATACTCCAGCCAAAACAAACACTTAGAGAACTTTACCTACAACTCTCTATCTTTCAGAGTTTGGAGAATTATTTTGAGATGACTAGCATGATCTTCCTCATTCCTCGAATATATTAGTATGTCATCAATGAATACGATAACAAACCTATATAAATAAGGTTTGAATACTCTATTCATAAGGTCCATGAATGTTGCAGGAGCATTGGTCAAACCAAATGACATAACTAAGAATTTATAATGACCATAACGAGTTCTGAATGCTATCTTCGAAATATCACATTCCCTTACTCTTCACTGATGGTAGCCTGATCTAAGGTCTATCTTGGAGAAACAAGTAGCACCTTGAAGCTGATCGAAAAGATCATCAATTCTCGAAAGAGGATACTTATTCTTGATGGTAACCTTGTTCAACTGATGATAATTGATGCACATCCTAAGGGAACCATCCTTCTTCCGCACAAACAAAACTGGAGCACGCAAGGTAAGACACTTGGTCGAATAAAACCCTTATTAAAGAGATCTTTCAACTGCTCTTTTAGCTCTTTCAACTCTGCTGGTGCCATTTTATATGGCGGAATTGATATAGGATGAGTATCTAGAAGAATATTTATACCGAAGTCTATTTCTCTCTTAGGAGGGATTCCGGGAAGATCATCAGGAAAAACTTCTGGAAACTCTCTTACTACCGAAACTGACTGAATATGAGGTATCTCAGTACTGAGTCATTAACTCGGACTAAGTGATAGACACACCCAATGGAAACTAACTTTCTCGTCTTAAGGTATGAAATGAAATGACCCTTAGGCACTTCTGAACTACTACCCACTCTATAACTGGGTCATTAGGAATTTGAAACCTAACAACTCAAGTTCTACAATCAATGGAGGCATAACAGGCATGAAGCCAATCCATACCTAAAATGACATTGAAATCTACCATGTCTAAATCAACTAAATCAGTCATGGTGTCCTTGTGATTGATGGAAATGACACAATCATAATATACTTGCTCAACTAGAATAAACTCCCCAACATGTGTAGAAACACAAAAGGGTTCACAAAGTTTCTCAGGAAGAACATCCAAATTATTTGCAACATAAGGAGTCACAAAAGATAAACTTGCTCCTGGGTCTAGCAAAGCATAAACATCAAGAGTAGAGACTTTGATCAGACCAGTGACAACATCTGCAGAATTATCTTGCTCTTGACGACTAGTGATCGCATATATGTGGTTTGCCCCTTCGCCGGTACCGAAAGTAGCTCCTCTAGGTGCAGCCCTATCTGGTGGAGCAACTGATGAAGTTTGAGCTTTATTTCCCTTATTTCCATTACCTTGCCGGTTCCTAGGGCACTCTTTCATGAAGTGATCCTCTTGTCCACACTTGAAACAACTTGTGGAGCCATCGCGACACTTACCTGGGTGGGATCTACCACACTTAGCACATGCAGGACCACAAATACCTCCTTGTGCCACACTATCCTAAGATTGGGCAGGTCTAGCCTTAAAGTGCTGTGAATTTTGACTATTGTACTCACTTTTGTTTCTGGGTGCAGGTGCACTAGCAGATGATGGAGCAGGTCCCTTTTGCTTTTTTTGGAATGAAGACCGGTTCACATTATTTCTATGCTACCCGGACTCATCCGCTGTCTTACCCATCTTGTTTCTAAACTCCTCCCTATCTCTCTGCTTCTCCTCTTTAACCTATTGCACATAGACTATCAACCTTTCTATATCCATTTCCCCAATTAGCATAGCTGCCCTACCCTCTTTGCTGGATAGACGGGACAACCCAGCAACAAAAAGACTCATCCTGCTTCTTATATCCGCAACCATCTCCGGAGCATATCGGGAAAGTTGGGTGAACGTCAACCCATACTCATGAACACTTAGTGAATCTTGCTTAAGGGTGATAAACTCTCATACCTTGGCCTCTTTCATTTCTCGGGGAAAGAAATGCTCCAAGAAGGCCTTCTCAAAACAAGCCCAACTCGCTGGTGGTGCTCCCTCAGCTCTACCTTTCTTCTATTGGTCAAACCAAGTCCTAGAAACATTCTTTAGTTGATATGCAACTAGTTCAACTCGCTCAGCATCGACAACGTGCATGACCTGAAACACCTTTTGTAGCTCTCTGGATCCTCAGTAGTGCTTGAACCAATGAAACTTGGAGGATTCATCCTCAAGAACTTAGGAATCCTCAAAGTATCATTCCCTTCATGTCGGTTCTCTCTCTGCCCACTTGGTTGATCAAAACTTGACCCAACATTTTTATGGCCTCCCCAAACTCAGCATTGGTAACTTCTCCTTGGGGTTGCACTTTAGGTGCATTGGGTACCGCATGCTCCTCAACATTATGCCTAGCAGGACAACCTCTGATAGCTCTTCGTGGAGGCATGATTAACTGAAAAAACACACGCCAACACGAATTAGAAAGAGACTTTATATAGACGAACTCTATCGAACGAAATGAGTATAAAAGAAGTGAGATGAATTCCTAAGTGTCACAGCCTCCTAATTATAAATGTGGAGCGCTTCACACCGATAACTAGGACTCTACAAATATGACTTCATAGACTCCATAGGACTCTTGAACTCTGTGCCCTGATACTAAGTTTGTCACGCCCCGAGCCTACACCCTTGGTGGGACTGGCACTCGAGAACCATTGTTGGCTCCAAGCTAACCCTTGGTCTAGCTTACTTACTCAGCGGAACACTCTAAGCATTATAAATCAATTGTACTTATAAAATAACTGCCTCAAATTAAACTCACAACATTTAAGGATAAAACATTCAACTAGCCATAGATGGCAACTCTAGTCTTAACATAAGAAATTCAAGGTAAAGACAACTTAACTACTGATTGTCTATGAAGCCTCTAAAACAAGGAGGGATGTCCGGAAAAGACCCACAGTCATCCTAATAACTGAAATACTAGAAAGCAATGTAAGAAGGAGCCCTCCGGAAAGCAAGTAGGCTCACCAACTGACTATGATTGCTCAACTTGATCAACGAGGCACTGGATACTGATCCTGGTTACCTGTGTCTGCATCATAAAATGATGTAGGCCAAATGGTAGCAGTACATTGAATGTATGAGTATGTGAGGGAATACTAAACAAGACATAAGCTTGGAAGGAATCTGAAAAGAACACTTACCTTGGCTTCACTCAATTCATGAATAACTCAACTCAAATGTAAAGTAAAACAACAATAATGGTGCAGTTATACAAAGCATTTAAAACAGGATGTAACAACTGAATTTGTTAAAGAAATGCAATAACAATTCAGTTACATATAAAGTAATATACTACTGTGGGAGTTTCTCTAACTGAATACCACCACTATGAGCCTAAGTGGTGATACAACGTCTTGCTCACGTTGCCTGAACTATCCTACATTGTTCCGTCATATAGAACACCTTAACTAAGTGGATCCACTAGTCTATGCTAAAAAACACTTAGGGAATCATCTAAAAAGTATGATTCTTTACTGCCCATGACGGCTACATGGCTTATTGAGACTTGAGTTATTATGAACTCGCATCCCCGTATCGTTGCTAAATATAACCCCTAAAAATATACTTAGCTAATATGTTTTTAAAACAAAACTTCTTTCTTTGGTTTGAGATAATTACACAAAGCTTAGCTTAAAAGCTCTCTTGGAATCGATGTTCCCTTTCTTTCTCAAATGTGAAAACATTTTAGACTATTGGGAATACTTAGTTCCCATATAATCTTTGAAGAAATGAACTTTTACTCTTACTCTTTAATCAACTCAGAGCTTAAGTCTTAAAACAAAGTTAAAATGTTTGTAAAAGACTTTTGGAAAAATTTACGAATTTCTCTTAACTTTACTAGACTTGACTCTTAGCTTTCCTTGAAATGAATTATGGATTTAAGTATTGTGATTTGTGATAGGAACGATCTCATGATGTTTAAGAGTATGTTTAGATAGTTGAACATAAGAAAAAAATCAAGAAATCACTGTCTAAAAGCAAGTCCGTGACGCGGAGATGTATTTAAATATTTGGTCACGAAATAATTGTTTAGGTAGAACGGTTCATGACCGCTCTGCTCCGCGAGGATAATTTTCCCATTCTAAGGAACAGGTCCACGTCGCGGACCTAGTACCTAGATTCGCCCGTCCTTTTCCTTGTTCATTTTCCAGCCCCAATCCTCTTAAACTCGGTTCTTTTTCCCAAACTCTCTTTAGATTCAGATACCTAGTAAATATACCTAAGAACCTAACTCAAAACAACTCTATAATTTGACACAATAATCTCAAAAACTTCTCAATCTTAGCCCAATTCAAGAACGAAAACAAATTCAAGAACACATATCAAGAACATCAAACTTTCAACCCCTTTTGGACGAATTCACGCTGATATAAACATGCTTGGCACGTGTTTGAATAAACCCAACGTTATCAAAGTCTCACATACCTCGTAGGTATTAACCTTTGGCAAAATCCACACGAAAATCTCCAAGAAATTGACGAATCCTTGCTTCTTCTCCTGTTTTCTCCTCTTCTTTTCTCTTCTCTCAAAACCCTAACCCATTTTGAAAAGCGTAAACTGATCAAGTTCAGTTTAGACCCCAACTAGTTACCAATAAAAGAAATTAAAATAATTGGGTAAGAAAAAGACTTAACTACCCTTCAAAAATCCGGATGAGACTTTTTTTATTTCAACAACCCAACTTCAAATGGGAATATCTCACTCATAAGAATTCGGAATCGCGCAAACTCAGCGGCGTTGGAAAGATAATTCCAAGATCTTTCTTATGGTATCTGGAATCACACCTAACCCATCTTGACCTAGGAGTTATGGTCGTTTGAAGTATGACCAAAAACTCAAACATTAAGTTAACTTAAACAAATTTCAAGAATTTTTTCATTCTTTCCAAAAATGACTATTTCCAATTTTAACTTCTTTCTAGTTCTTTCAAATAGCGAGCGGTCACAGAAACGTCATGGTAACTCCAAAAAACTGAAGTAATCCAATTTTAAAAGAATTTCATGAAAAAAAAAGGTTTTAAAGGAGTCACCACCTAATTTTAGGAAAAAGTAGGAAACCAATTAATTAACTAACTAAAGAATGTCTACGAAACCAATAGATTATAGGTAAGGGGTTCAAGTTATTCCGAAGGGAAGCTATTAGGCATCCTTCAAAATCAATAACCGTCGGTCCTGACTGAATTCATTTTTTCAAATTGAGGAGAAGATAACAATGATATACAAGTATACTGAATATGCAATATGCACAAATAATAAAAAATAAACAATAAGATAATTAAAGGCCTAAGATTTGCCTAGCATCGGTATATACAATATATACATTATAATGAATAAAGAATATAATTCAAACTTCATTCGAATAGCTTCAATGGGAAGAAACTCTGGGTACCTGTAAAGACACTTAGTAAAAGTATTAGTAGTAAATAAATTTGAATAAAAAATGAATAAATCAAATAATAACGTAAAAATAAAAACCCATCTTATTAACATGGGAGGCCTTGAAAATCAACAATAATTTCTTTATCGGCCAATTTTAACATATAACAAATATAATCTTAAACTAAATTTCCATCTTTTAACAATGTAGAAACTTCCAAAACTGACGGAGAAATTTTTTCATTGGCCATTTTAACTTGTCTTTCAATATCATATGGAACAAATAATATAGATAATAAAAAACAATAGCAGAAAAACAATCCTATTAAGCTAACAAGAACATAATAAAGTAATATGCAACATTTAAATAATACTAATGTAACACCTCGGAACTCAAACTTAGAAAATGTAGTAGAAAAACACTTGAACCAACGAACCACGATAGGGTTCATGGACCGTGATAGGGTCCACGGTCTGTTGACCTGCCCGTGGACTTCAGCACACCCCAGTAGAGGTGGACCACGAGACCCCTCACGGGCCGTGGACCACCTCACGGGCCGTACAGGTGCCCATGATGAGGAGATAGAATCCCTCAGGCCTGCTATCAGACCACAGAGCCCTTAACGGGCCGTGGTCTTGACGACGGACCGTGGGATGGTTCGTAGATCTGAACCAACAGGCCACTAACCCAGGTGTAGGACCACGTCGAACTTCATGGTCCATGGTCCCTTTGACGGCCCGTCATAGAGGCAGTGGTCAGCCCGTCAGACTTTTAAGTCAGGGGTCATTTGGTCTTTTCCCCTATGTATTGGACACCTAAACTTCACCGTTTAATCCCTAAACTATGTGGTTTTGGTTAGTTTAAGCCTAGTAAACAAATTAGAACCTAACCTAATCAATTATTCAGCTAAGTCAAGCAAAAATTAGAGAAAAAATCAGAGAAGGAGTCGAGCAGCCCAAGTTCAAGAACACAATAATTTTTCATCAGTTCCAGCCCCGAAATTAAAAGATTTCTCAGTGGAATTCATCACCAGGAATTTGGGATTTCACTAGTGGGTTCCTTTCACCCATTAGGTCCCTAGATTTCAGTCATAATCTTGATTCCCTTTATATTATCTAGACATAGGGTTTCTTGAATGTTAGAAATTGTTGGGTTTTAGCTGTTAGAATGATCCAAATTAGATTATCATGATTTTAGTATCATTTTGTGTAGATTCTTTCATGAATTCAGAACCCTAGCCATGTAGTTCTTTTAGTTCATGAATTACATATGCTAGGTCCGTTATTTCAGATATACATGCTTCAGTTTACGAATGCCACATTATCAGTTATAATTGTTGCATTCTCAAATTTTGCATGTCAGTATTTTGAGCTATCCATATTACAGAAATTTAGTCATAAAATGTTAATTACATAATCAATTGGGAGTAGGTTAATACCAAGTGGACTAGGGTTCAGTGTACCTGAATAGTCCCAGAACTACATGCCCCGTAGGTTATAAGTCCCCTCTGTGGGCATCATTTAAGTGATCACGCCAGTCATGCATCTATACCTCTGGCAGGGTATATTGGGTCCTCTCGATGTTGTGTATAGATCGGACTCCACATTTAACTCATGTGATTTTATGTAGGTTATTATTAGCTCCCTTACAGTCAGATTCTAGTGAATTGACCATGTTATCAGTTATAGTTCAGTATTTCATTTTCAGCATGTTATAAACTTGGTCATTGCATTCAGTCACTTTATGTTCAGTATTCTCAGTGTAGTATCATGCTTATCTCTTATCATTGCTCAGATATATTTTTTGGTTCAGTTATGCTATATTTCAACTGTACTCTATCCTGAATGCTCAGTACCTTTCAAGTACTGACGCATACTCTGCACTACATCTCGTGATGTAGGTTCAGTTCCTCAGCTTTCGCATCACACTTAGATCAGTTCCCGATCTCCAGCTCAGCAACATCAGTGGTGAGTCCCCTTTATTATAGGGCGACATACATGTTTCATTTCTATTTTAGTCTTTAGTTTAAGTATTTGCTAGATCTAGTTGGGGCATGTCCCAGCATTTCTAGTCAATAAAGGCTTTATTTCAGACATAGTTATAATCAACTTTAGTATTTGATTTTGACTTTTCAGTTGTTGTCAAACTCTCAGAATTTTATATATTCACATTTAGTATGGGTATTCTCAATCATTTCAGATTATTTCATGATTAGCTTCCACACAGTATTTATTGATTCAGTTTATCTTTAGTATGCTTATGATATGCCAGTAGGGTTAGCTTGGGGTCACTCGTGATCCTAGGTCCCGTGTTCGCGTCCTGGGGGTGGCTTCGGGGCGTGACAACTAATTAACATAACAAGATGAGTAATGAAAATAAATAAATAACCACTAGCAACATAACTGGTAACAACAAAAACAATATAATGAAATAAATAAAATTTAACACTTCCTAACTTTATAGTTAAAATAGTGGTAACATAATAATTAATAAAATAAAATTGAATAACAATAGATAAAACCAAATTATAATTAAATGCAGCCAAATAAAGTTAAAACATTATAAATATAGATCTAGAAAAGTTATTAAAAAATAATTTAGAGTTTAGCGACTCCTATCAGCGATGACAAAGCAACATAGAGGAGAGGACGGGATAATGATTTCAATGGAAATTCTTAACATATCAAAATTCACTAAACAATATCTAACAAAGAATAAAAAATAAAATGAAGTATGAAGGAGTTCAAACCTTTGAGAAACAGTAAGGCTTTTGGGTTTTGTTTCTTTTCTATGAGCTTGTTGCTCATTGTTAGTTGCTCCTTTGCCGAGTAGTGGGTGGTGGTGCGAGCTCCGGCTGGTTTCTGCCATTGTTTGAGTCCATAACTGTGTTTTGGTTGTTTGTTGTTGTTTCTAACAGCTTGGTCGAGCTTGTAGGTGGAGATCTAGTGGTTACGAGTATGCTGGCTCATTGTTGGTTGTTGTTCGCGTGCTTTGGAGCTCACCGGCATTGGAGTTTCACCCGAAAACAGTGAGGAAAAGAAAAGGGGTTCTCGTGGCTGTTGTGTGGAAGTTGGAGAGCTGCCAAAGAGGGTGTTTTCCGGTGGGGTTTTGGAGCTCACTGGTTGATGTTCGCTCCAGTTCATCGGAGTAAAAGCTCCTCGCTGGACCCATTGAGGAAGAAATGAGAGGAACCATGAAAGGGGTTTTGGTCGGAGACGAGGAAGAATGGAGGAAGCACTGGTGTTGTTTGTTTTTCGCTCTAGTGGAGGCTGTTGTGATGATAATTTGATGGAATCTAGGTTGCTGATTGGTGGCAACTTGCCGGAGGTTGTGTTGAAAGGTGCTCGACTGGTAGAGATTTGGTGACTATTTTTGTAACACGCTGCAACTAGAAAGAGCTAGAATTAGAAAGAGTCAGTATTGGAAAGAATGAAAATCTGGAAATTTGACAAAATTAAGTTAAGTATGAGTTTTGGGTCAACTTCAAATGACCATAAATCCTAGATCAGGATGAATTAGGTGTGCTACAAGATACTTTTGGAAAGATCATTGAATTATCTTTCCAACGCCGCCGAGTTTGAGGAATTTAGAGTTCGTATGAGTGAGATATGCCCATTTAAAGTTGGGTTGTCTAGATAAGGAAAGTCAAAACCGGATTTTAGAAGGATATTTTGGTCTTTTCCATACCGAATTAATTAAATTCGTTTTTGGTAATTAAGTTGGGGTCTAAACTGATTGGATTCAGTTTACGCTTTTGAAATTGAGTTAGGGTTTTGAGAGAAGAGAAAACAAAAGTAGAAAACTCAATACAGTCAAACCAAACAATAAAAATGTTATTAAACAACAGCAAACACTACAGTCTAACCAAACATTATATCTACCATACAGTACAATACAATACAATACATTATGAAACAATGATCCAAAGAGAGTGTTAGGGGTTAAACCAATGGCGAAAATCCGCAACAAAACTCAAGAATCTCGACGAACTCTTTGATCCTTTCATCTTTTCTCCTCTTTTCTCCTCTTTTCTCTTCTTGAACTCTCAACTAAAACCCTAAGTGTATTGAGGATGAATGAAATCGATTCTAATATGTTTAGACCCCTAAATTATTACTAAAAATGAATTAAATCTGATTGGGGAAGGAAAAAACCAAAATACCCCTCATATTTTCGGGTCACTTTTTTTAACTGGACAACCGGACTTCAAAAGTGAATATTTCGCTCATACAAGCTCGAAAATTAGCATACTTAGTGGCATTAGAAATATAATTCAAATACCTTTCATTTGATATCTTATGGGCCATATAACTCATCATGTACTGAAAGTTATGGTTGTTTAATGTTGACACAAAACATAAAGGAACCTATGAATGACTTGAATGAATTCTCTTTAGTTCTTTTTGAAAGTGAAGGTGCTACATCTAGTGAGCTTAACAGTTAAGAAAAAATTAAATTCCTTGGTAAAAACGTACTCACTACGAAGGATGGTTCGAGTCTTAGCTCAAAAAATTTCCGAGGTGTTACACTAATGTCTTAGCTAGATTGACCCATCTTATCAAAATCTTTTAACCAATAATTTTTCTTATTTGATATGTTATATGTTGGTGTAATAAAGAAAAATAATAATTTTAATACGTACAAATTTTTTTATAAAACAACAAATAAAGCAATAGAAACTTAGTATAGTGAGCGAATTGGGCAACTTTTGGGTGAGGCACTAATTCATCTATTTATTAACTTAAATTCAAATAAATTTATCATAACTGATCCATTTGGTAGATATACCTACCCGAGTAATCTTGAGGAGAGTTAGAGTTTCGATCACATAAAATTTGGTTAGAAGAAATGTGGTTACATAATATTCTTTCCATTTGAATTAGATTCAAATGACTGTAAACTTATCCATTAGCCAAAGTATTCCTTTTCATTTGGTGAAATCATTTAAATGACCCTCATAAAGTCATCCAATTCAGCAATATATAGTTCTTCGTATATACAAGATGATGTAATCTTATTCCTCTTTGCAAAAATTGAAGTTTAATTATAAATATTAAATATCCAACATATTCTTAGAGTTTTGTGAGAAAATTATTAACCGCACAATTGTTTCGAAAATATAAGGTGAATTGCATTAGTTGCAAATTTATTAATAAACTCAAAGTTCTATTGAAATGACTAACAACCGTTGTGGAATTCTCATAATTGTCATTTATCATAATCTATAGTGATGTAAAAAAATCTAGCATAATTTCAACATGTGCACTCTTATTACTTATTTTAAATTCATTTTAAAATTTTACCTATTTTTGAATGGCAAAATTTTGTTGATACAATTTACAAATGTGTATAATTTGATATTAGAAGTACATGAGATATACAATAACAATATTTTTTTTTTCTAAATTTATTTTTTTCCTCACTTCTTTACCATTTACCTCTTTATTTCTTAAAGAGGATGGAAGAGGAAAAATGTAGAGACAACTTAACTGAAGAAAGATTTTTTTATATTCTCTCATTTAAAAAAATGATTCAAATCTATTTTTCGTTGATAGATCTTTTGAGACTTTTTATTTTGCATACTTCACTGAATAGGTGAGTACGTATAGAAAATGGAGCATCTGTTGTTTGAATATTTTTACTATAAAACTTATTTTTGTTGTTCTATTTTTGCAACATGAAGAAATTGAGAGATGACTCTCCATTTGGGTTTTCCCACAGTGATTCGTAAGATCTTTGTCTTATGTTCATTTTTTCGGATTGAGTTTGTACGTACATAACTTGTTTAGGTGAATTGTTGATAAATTAGTTATTTTTAATTCCTATTATGTATAGTATGTGTATGTTAGTGATCAAGAATTGTTAGATGCCATTTTTTTTTATAACTTAACAACTTAGAGTATTTAAAATCAATTTTTTTGTCTTCTACTCAACTTTATCATGCACAACTAAAGAAAAAGATTGGGTCTTTACCTATGTTGTGTTGCTAGAGTTGATCTAGATTAATTTTTATTTTTCGGATAATACTTTTTTATTTTAATGGCTCCAACATATCAACAGTACCACTATTTATTTGGTTGTATCATATCAAAGGATTTGCCAATTTTGAATGAACTTTTAAAAGTTTTTTCTTCAATCCAAAGATAAATATTGATTTCAAGTGGATGAGAGTATAACATTACTCTATATTAATAAATTGGACAAATAAATTTTACTGCCTACTTTTAGCGATGGTTCTACGTGTCAAAGTCAATCATATGTTTCTTAAGATGGTCTGGGTAATATAAGTCAATCATATGTTTCTTAAGATGGTGCTAGCAAGCAAAAAATGACAATTGATGAGGCATTCTCTTACTTGAACCAAGTTAAGGACACGTTTCCAAATCAAAGTGAGAAGTATATCAAGTTCCTTGCCATTATGACGGTCTTTAAGAGCAAAATGTTTCCTACTATAATTTGCCTATTGTCTATTGTCATTAATTTCTATTCTTATTTGATGATTTATGTGGAACTAAGTTTTCAATATTTTTTAAAGAAACGATATTGTTGGTGTTATAGAAAAAGATAAATATTTATTTAAAGGCATCCTCGTTTACTCCTTGGTTTAAACCCTTTTTTGCCTAAGGGCTATGAAATATTCCTAAATGATGAAGATGACATAACATATTTCATGGAACAAGCACTCAGTTTTGTGTAAAAAACAAAGGTTACATTTATGTTACCTTATGATATTAATAATAAAAGAAATACCTTTTTTCATTTAAAAACTTTACTCCTACCTTATTGCCTCATAACTTCTTGCAGGAACGGTTTGAAAGTTATTGTGATCTCATAGATAATTTTTTAACGTTTGAAAAGGGGTGCAAGAACGCCAAAGAGGTGTACAATAAGGTGATAATTTTTTATAATTTTAGTATATAGATATTATGGACAACCCTCGTGTTCTTGTTTATAAGTACTTTTTGTGTAGGTTGTCGTACTTCTCAAAACCATCCAAATTTGCTAGTAACATCTCGCCAATTTGAAATAACTAGGAAGAAGTTAAGAATTGGAAATAACCATTTTTGGGAAGAATATAAAAATCTGGAAATTTGTTAAGTGTGTTAAAAGTCGAGTTTTTGGTCAACTTCAAATGACCATAACTCCTAGCTCAAGATGAGTTAGATGTGTTTCCAGATACCGTAGGAAATATCTTGGAATATCTTTCCAACACCTCCAAGTTTGCACCATTTCGAGTTCGTATGAGTGAGATATGCGCTATATTTTAAAGGGATGTCCAAATAAGGAAATGTCCAATCCGGATTTTAAAGGGTGTTTTGGTCTTTTCTATACCCTATTATTTTAATTCATTTTTAGGAGATTAATTGGGGTAAAACCATATTATTGTCAGTTTAGAAAAGTTGAAGTTCACGCTAGGGATTGGAGAAAAGAGAAAGGAGGAGAAAGGAGAAGAAATATCAAGATTTTGTCGTCTTCGTAAGGAATTGATTGCAGGTTTTATCAAGAATTTGATCCCACAAGGTATGTGAGACTTTCATAACGTTTGGTTTGTTCACCCACGTGCCAAGCATGTTTGATGCATCATGAATTCGTTCTAAAAGATTTGGGAAATTGAATGTTCTTGTTAGTCATTCTTTAATTACTTTCATTCTTGAACATGAGTTGAGATTGAAGAGTTTCGTGATATTAAAGTGTTGATTCCTTAAGTTGTTTGAGTTAGTTTTATGTATATGCCGTGGGTATCTGATTCTAAAGTGAATTTGAGAAAAGGAATCGAAAATAATCGAATTAAGATGAGAAAACGAGTTGAAAAGTTCGTGGGGTTGCCTAGGAAGGGGTTGGCGCAGCGCGCCTGCAGTGCGCCCATAATGAGTCCCAGAGAGTTCGGGCTGGTGCGGGCGCGTCTGTTCTTCGTCGTTTAGCCTATTTAAGTCATTCTAAAGTGTACTAACACTTTTCGTTGATTCTAACTACTCTGAATGACTTCTAAACATCTAGAAATCATCCAGACACATGAATCATAACCTTTAATCCATAAATTCAAATTCAAAGAAAGTTAAGAGCCAAGTCTAGGAAGTTCTTAGAGTCTTTTCAAGAAGTCTTTGACAAACGTTTTAACTTTGTTTTAAGACTTATGTTTCAAGTTAAGAAAAGAGTAAAGAGTTGAGTTCATTTCTCCCAAAGTTATAAGTGAACTAAGTATTCCCAAGAGTTTAAAATGTTTTCACATTTGAACAAGAAAGGGAAACACCAATTTCCAAGAGAGCTTTTAAGCTAAGTTTTGAGTAATTATCTCAAAACAAAGAAAGAAGTTTGGTTTTAAAACAAAGGTGCTAAGTATATTTTGGGAGTAGTATTGAGTACCGATATGGGGGGAGAGTTCATATTAACTCAAGTCTCCATAAACCATGTCGCCATCATGGGTTGTAAATGATCATACTTTTTAGATGACTCCTTAAGTGCTTTTTAGCATTGTCTAGTGGATCCACTTAGTTAAGGTGTTCTATATAACGGCAAATTATAGGACAGTTCTAGCAGCATAGGCAAGACATTTTATCACCACTTAGGCTCATAGAGGTGGTTGTCGGTTAGAGAAACTCCCACAAAAACTATATTACTTTATTACATTAGTAAAGTTGAGTTTGTTATTGTATTTCTTTCACAAACTGATTTGCTTTCTACTGTTTTAAAAGCTTTCTATATATTGCATGTATTTTATTGCTTTATATTGAGTTAAGTTGTTCATGAGTTTAGTAAAGCCAAGGTAAGTGTTTCTTTCAGATTCTTTTCAAGCCTATGTTATGGTTAGCATTGATGAGTCCACAAATTGGACTCATTTAGGGCTATATTTTAATAGAAATTGTGTCCTCAAATGCCTATTTTATCTCAATATCTGATGAAAACCGTTAAGTTTCATGTATTTGATGTTTGAAGGAAAGCATGGACACTATGTCGTAAAAAGGAATGAAAAGGCTGAAATAACGAAGAAATGAAGGCCTGAGGATCGCCGAGTCCACTTGGCGAGTCACCGAAGGGTCTTAATTCGCCTTTCCTTCCATTGTGCTGAGCCCTGAAGGAAAGGATCAAGTCGGTGGAAAAAGGGAGCACTCGACACATTGCCCAGAAGTTCCACGAAGCAGTACCATGTCGCCCAATGAACAAGATCACGACGATGCTGAAGGTTGGTGCAAGACGGCGATGAACTACACGAATGGGCGAATCGTCGAATTGATCGGCAATTTCGACTAACGATGCCGAATGATCCGCTACAACACAAATTTGTGAAAGCTATAAATACTAGTTAGAGTTGTAGTTTTAAGAGTAGAACAATTATTATAATTTTCATATAGAATAATACTTTTTGAAATTTTTGCTCTAAGTTTGAGAGGGTTTTGAAGACTTGAAGTTCCAAAGGGTTTCATCTTCAATATTTGGATTTGGCTCTCTTGGATTATTCAATTTTGGCCTGTATCAAGACAAAACTGTTCATACCAATTTGAATGCAAGCTCAATTTGGTATAAATTTCTACCTCTTATACATGTGTGGCTAAAAACTCCAATTCTTGGGGTGTGATTTTTGTGAATATGGGTTAGATTAGTTGTTGGGTCTTATTTGCTGATAGTCTATTCGTAGTTTAAATGTGATTTTGTTTAGTGGTTGTGGATGAATTTAATGGACTTGTAGTTGCAAATACAAGTTTATTTATGTGTTTTCGACTTGCGAGAGAGAGAGGTCGTGAAACTAAGACCACTAGATTGATGGCTAGTGTAAGAGGGTTGACATGAGGTTTAGCTCGAGAGAGTGAATCCTAGTTCCATGTCCACACACTACGCTCGAGAGAGTGAGTGGGTTAAGGCGTAGGTTGTTCTTCATGCGTCAAGTGAGCGTCCGAGAGAAACACATTTGAAACGGGGTAAGTTGCTCGAGAGAGAGCTTATCCCCCTTAAAGTCTAGCCTAGTCATAATTACTCTACGAGTTCTCTATCAAAAGCATGTACCGAATGATTTAGTCTATCCCGTATTCCATTCACATCCTAAGAATCCCCCTCTCATTATTTAGGAATTCAGTTAATTTTGCTGTTTTTACTTACTTGTGACAAAACCCCCATTAGATACTTGGCGCTTGCGTCACCCTTTAATTTACAATGTTTTTAATAGTTAATGTCTTTAACTACGACTAGTTAGAACTAAATTTTATTTTTCTATTAAGTCTCTAAACCACTCTCTTGGGACGATCCGAACCCTTGGTTGGGTTACTAAACTATTGTACGATTGTAGACAGTTGCATCGGAAATTGTGTCTTGATTATGCAAACATCAAGCATTCCAACTCGCATACTCATACATTCAATGTACTGATGCCAGTTGGCCTGCATCGTCTTATGATGCAGACGCAGGTAACCAGGATCAGCGTCTAGTGCCTTGTTGATTAGGTTGAGCACTCAGAGTCTGTTGGTGAGCCTGCTTACCTTTTGGAGGGCTCTTTTTTACATTGCTTTCTAGTTTTAAGTTGTTAGGATGATCGGGGGTCATGTCCTGACATCCCTCTTTGTTTTAGAGGCTTTATAGAAAGTTAGTAGCTCAACTGTCTTTACATTATCATTTCATATGTTAAGACTTGAATTGCCATTTTGGCCAAGTTGAATGTTTGACCTTTAAACATTCTTAGTTATTTTATTAAACAGTTGAGTAAAGTGCATTTGATCATTGTAATAATGATTAGAGTCTTCCTCTGAGTAAGTAAGTCAGGCCAAGCGTTCTTTTGGGGCCAACAATGGTTCTCAAGTGCTAGCCACGTCCGGGGTGTAGGCTCGGGGCGTGACAAACTTGGTATGAGATCACAGAGTTCAAGAGTCCTAGGGAGTCTATGAAGCCGTGTCTCTAGATTCCTAGTTATCGGTGTGAAGCGCACGACATCTATAATTAGGAGGTTATAACACTTAGGAAAATTTCTCACTTCTTTCACACGCATTTCGTGCATTAGAGTTTGATCTCTAAAAAGTTTCCTTCTAATTCGTGCTTGTGCGTGTTTTCAGATAATCATGCCTCCACGAAGAGCTGTCAGAGGTCGTCTTGCTAGGCGTAATGTTGAGGAGCAAGGGGCAGCCAGTGCACCTAAAGTGCAACCTCAAGGAGAAGTTACTCATGATGAGTTTAGAGAAGCAATAAGGATGCTAAGTCAAGCTATGACTAACCAGGTTGGGCAAAAAAGAGGAGCTAGACAAGAAGAGGCTGACACTTCGAGGATTCGTGAGTTCTTGAGAATAAACACCCCAAGTTTCACTGGTTCGAGCACTACTAAGGATCCATAGAATTTTATTGAGGAGCTGCAAAAGGTATTTGATGTCATGCAAGTTGCTAATATTGAGAAGGTGGAACTAGTTGCATACCAAATGAAAGGTATCACTAGGATTTTGTTCGATCAATGGAAGGAGAACCGAGCTGAGGATGCACCACCTTCTAGTTGGGCTTGTTTTGAATAGGCCTTCTTGGGGCGTTTCTTTCCTCGGGAACTGAAAAAGGATAAGGTACGAGAGTTCCTTACACCTAAGCAAGAGTCACTAAGTGTTCATGAGTATGGGTTAAAGTTCACCTAACTATTTGTTATGCTCCGGAGATGGTTGTGGATATGAGGAGTAGAATGAGTCTGCTTGTTGTGGGGTTGTCCCGTCTATCAAGCAAAGAGGGCAGGGCAGTGATGCTAATTTGGGACATGGACATATCAAGGTTGATGGTCTATGTGCAGCAGGTTGAGGAAGAGAAGTTAAGGGATAGAGAGGAATTCAGAAATAAGAAAGCTAAGACAGAACGAGTCAGAGCAGTAGAAACGTAATGTGAAGTGCTCGTCCTTTCAGGAAAAGCAAAAGGGACCTGTTCCATCCTCTGCTAGTGCACCTGCACTGAGAAACAAAGCTGAGTATCATGGTCAAAATTCGCAGAACTACAGAGCTAGACCTGTCCAATCTAAGGGTAGTCCAGGACAAGGAGGTAAGTAGGCTCCTGCATGTGCTAAGTGTGGTAGAAACCACCCAGGTAAGTGTCGTGATGGCTCCACAGGTTGCTTCAAGTGTGGACAAGAGGGTCATTTCATGAAGGAATGTCCAAAGAAAAAGTAGGGTAGTGGTAATAGGGGAAATATATCCCAGTCTTTTTCAGTTTCTCCACCAGAAAAGGCTGCACCTAGAGGAGCTACTTTCGGTACTGGCGGAGGAGCAAACCGCCTTTATGCGATCACTCGTCGTCAAGAGCAAGAGAACTCTCCAAATGTTGTTACTGGTATGATCAAAGTTTTTTCTCTTGATGTTTATGCTTTGCAAGACCCAGGAGCAAGTTTATCTTTTGTAACTCCTTATGTTCCAAATAGCTTTGATGTTCTTCCTGAGAAACTATGTGGACCCTTTTGTGTTTCTACACCTGTTGGGAAGCCTATTCTAGCTGAGTGAGTATATCGTGATTGTGTCATTTCCATCAATCACAAAGACACCATGGCTGATTTAATTTAGTTATACATGGTAGACTTTGACGTCATTCTAGCTATGGATTGGCTTCATGCCTATTATGCCTCCATTCATTGTAGAACTCGAGTTGTTAAGTTCCAAATTCCAAATGAGCCAGTCTTAGAGTGGAAACAGTTCAACAATGCCTAAGGGGAGTTTTAATTTGTACCTTAAGGCAAGAAAGTTAGTTTTCAAGGGGTGTGTGTATCACTTAGTCTGAGGTAATGCCTCTAGTGTTGAGATACCTCATATTCAGTCAGTTCCAATAGTAAAAGACTTTCCAGAAGTCTTTCTAGATGATCTTCCCGGAGTCCCTCGTGAGAGAGAGATAGACTTCGGTATAGACATTCTTCCAGATACTCATCTGATATCTATTCCTCTATATAGAATAGCACCAGTAGAGTTGAAAGAGCTTAAAGAGCAATTGAAAGATCTCCTTGATAAGTGCTCTATTCGACCAAGTGTCGCACCTTAGGGCGCTACAGTCTAATTTGTGAGAAACAAAAATGGTTCCCTTAGGATGTGCATAGATTACCGTCAGTTGAACAAGGTTACTATAAAAAGCAAGTACTATCTTCCAAAAATTGATGACCTATTCGATCAACTTCAGGGTGCCTCTTGATTTTCGAAAATAGACCTCAGATCTGGCTACCATCAATTGAAAGTAAGGGAGTGTGATATTCCCAAGACAACATTCAGGACTCGTTATGGTCATTATGAGTTTTTGGTCATGTCGTTCAGTTTAACCAGTGCACCTGCAATGTTCATGGACTTTATGAATAGAGTATTCAAATCATATTTAGATACGTTTGTTATTATCTTCATTGATGACATACTAATCTATTCAAGGAATGAAGAAGATCATGGTAGTTATCTCAGAATAGTTCTCCAGACTTTAAAAGATAAAGAGTTATATGCCAACTTCACTAAGTGTGAGTTTTGGTTGGAGTGTGTGGCATTCTTAGGCCACATTATTTTTGGAGAGGGAATTAGAGTTAATACCTAGAAGATAGAGGCAATGTAGAATTGGCCTAGACCCTCATCTCCAACTGACATTAGGAGTTTCTTGGGTTTGACTGACTATTATAGAAGGTTCGTAGAGGGTTCCTCATCTATTTCATCCCCTTTGACCAAATTAACTTAGAAGACAGTGAAGTTTCAATGGTCTGAAGCTTGTGAGAAAGCTTTTGGGAATGGAAAATGATGTTAACTATTGCCCAGTATTGACCTTATCAAAAGGTACTCAAGGTTTTGTGGTGTATTGTGATGCATCTAGAGGTGGTTTGGGTTGCGTGTTACTGCAGAATGGAAAGGTTATTGCTTATGCCTCCAGACAATTGAAAGTTCATGAAAAGAACTACCCAACCCATCTCTTAGAGTTGGCTGACGCAGTATTTGCTTTGAAGATATGACATCATTATTTGTATGGTGTGCATGTAGATGTGTTCACCGATCACAAGAGCCTTTAGTATGTGTTTACGCAGAAAGAGCTTAATCTCAAACAAAGGAGGTGGTTAGAATTACTCAAGGATTATGACATGAGTATTCTTTACCACCCAAGTAAGGCAATTGTTGTTACTGATGCTTTAAGCAGGTTTTCTATGGGTAGTAACGCCCATTTTAAGGAACAAAAGAGAGAGTTAGCGAAAGATGTGCATAGACTTGCACGTTTGGGAGTCTGACTAATGGATTCCACGGAAGGAGGAGTGGTGGTGATGAATGAGGTTGAATCATCATTAGTGTCAGAAGTAAAAGAGAAGCAAGACCAAGATTCCATTTTTTCTTGAATTGAAGGCAAATGTTCATAAGCAAAAAGTAATGGCTTTTGAACAAGGGGGAGATGGAGTGTTGAGGTATTAACGTAGGTTGTGTGTACCAAGGGTGGATGAACTCTAAGAGAGGATCATGGAAGAAGCTCATAGCTCCATATATTCCATTCATCGGGGTTCCATAAAGATGTATCACGATTTGAGAGAGGTTTATTGGTGGAGTAGTATGAAGAAGGGCATTGCAGAATTTGTTGTTAAGTGTCTGAATTGTCAACAAGTTAAAGTAGAGCATCAAAGGCATGGTGGTTTGGCTCAGAATATAGAACTTCCGAAATGGAAGTGGGAGATGATTAATGTGGATGTCATCACAGGTTTAACAAGATCTCGTGGGCAACATGATTTGATTTAGTCGATTGATGATATAATGACAAAATCATCCCACTTTTTGCCGGTAAAACTACCCATTCAGTAGAGGATTATGCCAGGTTATATATTCAAGAGGTAGTAAGATTTCATGGGGTCCTTATTTCGATTATATTAGATAGAGGGGCACAATTTACTACAAAAATTTAGAAGTCGTTCCAAAAAGGCTTGGGTTCAAAGGTGAACTTAAGTACTGCTTTTCACCCTTAGACAGATGGGCAAGCAGAGTGCACTATTCAGACCTTAGAAGACATGTTGAGGGAATGTGTGATTGATTTCAAAGGTAATTGGTATGATCACCTACCCTTTATTGAATTTTCTTACAACAATAGTTACCACTCTAGCATCCAAATGGCTCATTATGAAGCTCTTTATGAGAGAAGATGCAGATCTCCTATTGGATGGTTTGAAGTTGGTGAAGCTGTGTTGATAGGACCTGATTTAGTTCATCAAGCTATGGAGAAGGTGAAAGTGATTCAAGAAAGGTTAAAAATAGCACATAGTCATCAGAAATACTACACTGATGTTAGGAGAAGGGAGTTAGAGTTTGAAGTAGATGATTGGGTATATCTTAAAGTTTTACCCATGAAGGGTGTTATGAGATTTGGTAAGAAGGGGAAGCTTAGTCCCCGGTATATTGTCTCTTACAGAATATCGAAAAGGGTAGGTAATGTAGCTTATGAGTTGGAGCTACCACAAGAGTTAGCCGCGGTTCGTCCGGTCTTTCATATCTCCATATTGAAGAAGTGCGTAGGCGATCCTTCATTGTTCATACCAACTGAAGATATTGGGATCAAGAATAACTTATCTTATGGGGAGATTCCTGTTCAGATTCTAGATCGCCAAGTTCGCAAGTTGAGAACAAAAGAGGTAGCATCAGTCAAAGTCCTTTGGAGGAATCAGTTTGTTGAGGAAGCTACTTACGAATCTGAGGAGGATATGAAGAAGAGATATCCACATCTCTTTGAGCCCAAAAATATTCCAGATTAAGGTACTAATTTGATTCTTAGTACTCTTTAATTTATAAGTTGGCATGTTGTATTTGCATTGCTTGTTGGGTGTTTGAGCTGAATGTTAGGTGTTGCACCCTTAAACTAGTAAGAGTAATCTCATTCGAGGAAGAATGTTCCGAAGGGGGAGATATTGTAACATCTCGCTAATTTGAAATAACTAGGAAGAACATAAGAATTGGAAATAACCATTTTTGGGAAGAATATAAAAATCTGGAAATTTGTTAAGTGTGTTAAAGTTGAGTTTTTGGTCAACTTCAAATGACCATAACTCCTAGATCAGGATGATTTAGGTGTGTTTACAGATACCGTAGGAAATATCTTGGAATAATGTTTCCAACGCCGCCAAGTTTGCATGATTCCGAGTTCGTATGAGTGAGATATGTCCATTCGAAGTTGTGATGTTTAAATAAGGAAATATCCAATCCGTATTTTAAAGGGTGTTTTGGTCTTTTCCATACCCTATTATTTTAATTCATTTTTAGGAGATTAATTGGGGTAAAATCAGATTTTTGTTAGTTTAGAAAAGTTGAAGTTTACGCTAGTAATTGATTGCGGGTTTCATCAAGGATTTGATTCCACAAAGTTTGTGAGACTTTCATAACGTTGGATTTGTTCACCCACGTGCCAAGCATGTTTTATTCAGCGTGAATTCATTCTAAAAGATTTGGGAATTTGAATGTTCTTGTTAGTCGTTCTTGAATTACTTTCGTTCTTGAAAATGAGTTGAGATTGAGGAGATTCTTGATATTAAAGTATTGATTCCTTGAGCTGTTTGAGTTAGTTTTGTGTATATGCCGTGGCTATTTGATTCTAAAGTGAATTTGAGAAAAGGAATTGAACGTAATTGAATTTAGGTAAGAAAATGAGTCAAAAAGTTCGTCAGGTTTACCTGGGAAGGAACTGGCGCAACGCCCATAGCGCCCGAGGGGCTGGCGCGGCGCGCCTTTAGTGCGCCCAAAATGAGTCCCAGAAAGTTTTTCGGCGTTTAGCCTATTTAAGTCCTTCTAAAGTGTAGTAACACTTTCCATTGATTCTAACTACTCTTAATGACTTCTAAACATCTGGAAATAATCCAGAAACATTAATCATAACCTTGAATCCATAAATTCTAACTCAAGGAAAGTTAAGAGGCAAGTCTAGGAAGTTCTTAGAGTCTTTTCAAGAAGTCTTTCATAAACATTTTAAATTTGTTTTAAGACTTAAGTTTCAAGTTAAGCAAAGAGTAAAGAGTTGAGTTCATTTCTCCAAAAGTTATAAGGAAACTAAGTATTCCCAAGAGTTTAAAATATTTTCACATTTGAAAAAGTAAGGGAAACACCGATTTCCAAGAGAGCTTTGAAGCTAAGTTTTGAGTAATTATCTCAAACCAAAGAAAAACGTTTTGTTTTAAAACAAATGAGCTAAGTACATTTTGGGAGTAGTATTGAGCACCGATATGGGGACTCGAGTTCATATTAACTCAACACTCCATAAACCATGTATCCATCATGAGTAGTAAAGGATCATACTTTTTAGATGACTCCTTAAGTTCCTTTTAGCATAGACTAGTGGATCAACTTAGTTAAGGTGTTCTATATGACGACAAAGTATAGTACAGTTCTGGCAGCGTGGGCAAGACGTTGTATCACCACTTAGGCTCATAGTGGTGATTGTCGGTTAGAGAAACTCCCACAGAAACTATATTACTTTCTTACATGAGTAAAGTTGAGTTTGTTATTGCATTTCTGTAACAATCTGAGTTTCTTTCTACTATTTTAAAAGCTTTCTATATATTGCATGTGATTTTTGGTTTATATTGAGTTAAGTTGTTCATGAGTTGAGTAAAGACAAACTAAGTGTTTCTTTAATATTCTCTTCAAGTCTATGTTATGTTTAGCATTCCAACTCGCATATTCGTACATTAAATGTAGTGATGCCAGTTGGCCTGCATCGTCTTATGATGCAGACGAATGTAACCAAGATGAGCATCCAGTGCCTCGGTGAGCAGGTTGAGCACTCAGAGTCTGTTGGTGAGCCTCTTTACTTTTCAAAGGGCTCCTTTTTACATTTCTTTCTAGTTTTCAGTTGTTAGGATGATCGGGGGTCCTGTCCCGACATCTCTCTTTGTTTTAGAGGCTTCATAGACAGTTAGATGTTCAGTTGTTTTTACATTATCATTTCATATGTTAAAACTTGAGTTGCCATTTTGGCCAAGTTGAATGTTTGACTTTTAAACATTCTTAGTTATTTTATTAAACAATTCAGTAAAGTGCATTTGATCATTGTAAAAATGCTTAGAGTCTTCCGATGAGTAAGTAAGTCAAGCCAAGAGTTCGCTTGGGGCCAACAATGGTTCTCAAGTGCCAGCCACGTCCAGGGTGTAGCAAGCGTGACACTAGAAGTGTTCAAAAAAATATTCTAGGATGATTTAGTTACTACTAATCAATTATCTTATTTAAACGATGCTAAAACATTGATGAAGTTAAATATAGTACTGTTATCATGCTCCTTGTTTCAAATGTACATCACAATGTGGATCTAATGTAAAACATATTTGAAATAGTTAGAATCAAAATTCATATTGCTCTATATGATCGTTCATGCTTTATTTCATCTAGCCCTACATTGCTAATTTGATACTCATTTTTTATCATATGTGAGGTATATTATTTTACTTTTTCGTTTTAATATTTTTAATTACTATAATATTAGAGATAAAGATAATACAATGTTTGTATTTGTATTAATTATGCATATGTGAAGGGTTATAGATTGATAAGATGGTCTAACTATAGTGACAAAATTAGCCTATTCGAATATAACTAGTACAATCCATCCTATTTTGGTATAAGTCATATATTTATCAGCTTTGTCCATTTCAATCCAAGCCATTAAAAAGGTACACTACTATCTTAGCCAGATTGACCCATGGATTATGTTATCAATCTGTTTCAAAGAATAGTTTTTCTTATTAGATATGTTATATGTTGGTGTAATAAATAAAGAAATATAATTTTAATAGGTACCAAAAACATATAAAAGAAAAAGTAAAGCAATTGGAATTTAGTAAGAAGTGGACGGATGGGGGCATGAACCACATTTTATCCCAATAACTTGTAACCAAAATAACTTTTGAGTGAGTCAATAAGTCATCTATTTATAAACTCAAATTCAAATAAATTTATCATAATCAACCCATTTGGTAGATATACCTACTTGAGTAATCTTGAGGGTAGTTAGAGTTTAAATAACATGAAATTTAGTTAGAAGAAATGTGATCACATAACCTTCTTTCCATTTGAAATAGATTTAAATGACGGTAAACTTATCCCTTAGCCAATGTATTCCATAATATTTGGTAAAATCATTTAAACGACCCTCATAAAGTCATCTAATTCAACATTAATTTAGTATATACAATATGATGTAATCTAATTCCTACTGTTCAAAAATTGAAGTATAATTGTAAACATTAAATATTCCACATAGTCTTGACTTTTGTGAGGAAATAATTGACCGAACAATTATCTCAAAAATATAAGGTTAATTGCATTAATTACAAATTAATTAATAAACACAAAATTCTGCAGAAAAGTGTAACAGCGTGTTTTGCAATTCTCATAATCGTCATTTATTATAATCTAGAGTGATATTGAAAAATCTAGCATAATTTCAAAATGTGCAGAATTATTACTTATTTTAAACTCATTTTAACATTTTACCTTTTTTAACTATTGACCAAATTCATTTTTATACAATGTATAGATGTGCATAATTTGATAGTAGAAGTACATAAGATATACAATAGCAATATTTTTTCTAAATTTATTTTTCAGCCTTATTTCTTTGTCATTTATCTCTTTATTTCTGAAACTTGTATGTGTTGTACTGCTTCTAAGTCAAAGAGGAAGGGGGGGGGGGGAGGTCGAGACAACTGAACCGAACGAAGATTTTTGTTATATTTTCTGATCTAAACAACTAATTAAAATCTAGTTTTTGTTCATAGATCTCTTCAGACTTTTCATTTTACAAACTTATCTCAAAAGGTGTTTATATTTATAAAATTGAGCCTCTCTTGTTTATTTTTTTTTGTTACCTTAAAACTTATTTTTGTTGTTTTTTTTTTTTTGCAGCATAAAGAGATCCAGAGATGACTCTCCATTTGGTTTTTCCCATAGAGATTCGCAAGATCTTTGCCTTCTATTCATATTATTTCTAGGTCAATTTTGTATGTACTAAAATTTTTTAGATGATTTTTTGATAAATTAGTTATTTTTCATTCCTATGATGTATGGTCTGTGTATCTTAAGTGATCAAGACATGTTCGATGCCATTTTTTTGCAATTACTCCACAACTCAGAGAAGCTAAAAACATTTTTTGTCTTCCACACAGAATTATCAGGAACAACTTAAGATAGAGATTGAATCTTCACCATTTATTGCGTTTGTTAGGGTTGATCTAGTTTGGTTTTTATTTTTCAGATAATTCTTTGTTAGGTTAAGGGCTCCAACGTATGAAAAGTACCACTCTTTATTTGGTTGTATCATATATTAAAGTATTTGTGAATTCTAAATGAACTATTAAAGCTTTTTCATTTATCCCAAAATAAGCATTGATATAAAGTGGAAGAGCGTTTAATAAAACTCTATATTATATATTGAACAAATAAATTTTACTACAAACTTTTAGCTATGGTTCTATTTTTCACAGTCAATCACATGTTTCTGGAGGTGGTCTAGGTAATATTAGTGGTGATAGCGATGTTGACAGAGCTGGTGCTAGAAAGCCAAAATTGTCGATTGATGAGGCATTCTCTTATTTGAACCAAGTTAAGGACAAGTTTCCAAATCAAAGGGAGAAGTATATCACATTCCTTGTTGTTATGATAAACTTTATGAGAAAATGGTTTGCTGCTACTACAATTCGACTATTGTCAATCGTCACTAATTTCTAATCTTATTTAATGATTTATGTGGAACTAAGTCTTGATATTTCTCACAGAATTGATATTGTTGGTGTCATAGAAAACGCAAAAGACTTATTCAAAGGACATCCTAGTTTGCTCCTTAGTTTAAATCTTTTTTTACCCAAGAGCTATGAAATAGTCTTGAATGATGAATATGAGAAAACATATTTGATGGAACAAGCACTCAATTTTGTGATAAAAAACAGAGGTTGCATATATGTTACTTTATGATTTTAATAATAAAAGGTCTACCTTTTAATTAATTAAAAATTTTTACTCCTAACTTATGGTCTACCTTGTTTCAAATATGCATCGGTATGCGGATTTAATTGAAAACATATTTCAAATAGTTCGATTGAAAACTCATATTGGTCTATATTATTGTTCATCCTTTGTTTTATCTTGCCCTACATTGTTAACTTGATACTGAACTTTGATCATATTAGGTATACTATTTTTTACTTCATTTTTACATTTTCAATTAGTATATTAATAAAGATAACATAATACAATACTCTTATGCGTATGTTAAGGGATATAGATTTATAAGATCCCCTAACTATAGTGACAAAAAAACCTATTTAGATATAATTATTACAATATGTCCTAGTTTGGTACAATCCATGCATTTATCAGCTCTGTCTATTTCAATCCAAGCCGTAAAAAGTTACACTAATATCTTAGCCAGATTATCCCATGGGTAATCTTATCAAACTGTTTGAAAGAAAAAAAACATTTTTTTGATATGTTATATATTGGTATAATAAACAAAAAATTATAATTTTAAAAGGTACCCAAGATTTATCAAAGAACAAAAAAAGTGAGATTGAAACTTAGTAAGAAGTGGGCGGATTGGGGCGTGAGCCATATTTTATCCCAGTAAATTTTAACAGAAATAAATTTTGAGTGAGTCAATAATTGATCTATTTATTAACTTAAATTCAGATAAATTTAGCATAACCGACCCATTTGGTAGATATACCTACCTGAGTAATCTTGAGGATAGTTAGAGTTTAGATCAAATAAAATTTATTTAGAAGAAATTTGATCACATAACCTTCTTTCCATTTTTAATTAATAGAAATGACGGTATACTTAGCCCTTAGCCAAAGTGTTCAATTTTAGTTTGTAAAATCATTTAAATTAACCTCGTAAAGTCATCCATTTCAACATTATAAAAAAATTAGTATATGCAATATAATATAATCTAATTCCTCCTAGCAAAAGCTGAAGTATAATTTTAAACATTAAATATCCAACATAGCATTAGACTTTTGTAAGAAAACAGTTGACCGCATAATTTGTTAAAAAATTGTAATCACCCTCGAGGGCATTTGTGTGTTTTACGTCCTTTTACTATTTTTCCCCTTTATTACCGTTGTTATGGCGTTTGTGTGGTGTCTGATTGGGTAGCATGCTTCTCGAGGTAATTGGTTGAGTTTAGTTTAACTTTGTCAATCTTTTGTGGCCTTGTACTGAAAGAGTTGAATTCAGTCAACTTGCGGAGATTTTGATGTCAGATCGGAATTTCATCAGTTCCATCAGCTATAGAAGAGTTATTTTGGTCAGGTGTGATGATCAGTTACTGTTTTGATGCTTTTTTTTGGAGTTGGTCCGAGTAGGAGTTTTAGCCTTTAAGTTTTCCTTAAAGTTTAACTTCTACTACAACAAATTCTATTATCATGGACAAATAACTTCGTCATTTATAAATCATATTTCATCACTTAAAATTTTGTGTGTTGAATGAAATTTCGTCAATCAGTCATCACTTAACGTGTGTCGTCACTAAATGTATTATATTAACTACTAAAAGAAAAATCGTCTCCAAATGCATAAACATTTGTGAGGAATTTACTTATCAAAAATAGTATAATTTGTTTGTAGTTAATAGTATGTTTTTTTACTAAAAATGTTATTACTATCGATAAAATTATGTTGTCGCGAATTATTTAGTTCAATAAGTGACGACATTAATTGTCTCTTAAGTTATATTTATTTCATAGTGATCAGATGTAGTTTCGTCACTAACGACTACATTTTATATACAAAAATATACTTTATCCTTAAATGTATAAATTAAGGAAAACTTTATTATTATAAAAAAAACTTAATAATGATGTGGGTAAATCTATCATTTTGTCACTAAAAGTATTAGTTCTACAACAATATATACTGCCAGCTTAAAGTATCACGATTACTGACAATTACAATTGTCATAATATAAATAAATATCTAGCACTTCAATTTTATGAGCTTCTTCCTCGGAGTGTGCACTTTCAAATAGTTGTTTTAACTTGTAACACCACTATCGACTTCTTTTTTTCTAGATATCCTCACAACTATCATTCATGTAATGCTCATCCAAAGTAATCTCAAACACTCCTAAAAAAACAAATAAGTTTTGAATACACATAAAAAATGATCAAAATACCTCTTATATTAAAATAACAATCATCACATCTCCTAGCATATCGTTCAATATGACTGTTTTTTATTAACTATCAAACCTGCAACTTGTTGAAATCATTTATACAATCTCTTAGTTTATCAAAAAAATAAAAATAATTATAGTTCATATGTGATTTTACACTAACAAGGAGAACCTAGAAAAACATTGAAATGGGCTGAAGAGTTGGAGTAGGCACAACCTAAAGGCCAGGCTCTACTACTTTAGTTAACAGAATATCCTTGCCAACATAAGCTTTCAATATTTTGATTGAGATAAATAAAATTATGATCCAAGCTTAAAATATTGATCCACAAGTTTCTATCTTTTTTTAGAAACTATTGATCCACAATCATCTTCTTGATATCATTTATACGATCTCGTACATTTTCAAATAATAATAATAATAACAGCTCATATGTGATTACTCTTGAGTCATATGGAATAATCTTTTACACTAACAAGGAGTACATAGAAAAGTATTTAAATGGGCTGAAGAGTTGGAGTAGGCACAACCTAAAGGCAAAATCTCTACTATTGTAGTTTACAGAACGTCTGTGGCAGCATAAGCTTAAAATAATATGATTAAGATGAATAAAATTGTAACCTAGGTTGAAAATATTGATCCACAAGTTTCTATCTTCTTTAGAAACTGTTGATACACAGGCATCTTCTTGATAGCATTTATACGATCTCCTACTTTATCAAAAGATATTAATAATTATAGTTCATATCTGAGTACTCTAGTGCCCTATGCAGTATAATTTTACACTACCAAGGAGTTCCTATAAAAGCATTTAAGTGGGATGAAAAGTTGGCGTAGGAACAAGCTAAAGGAAAAAGTCAGTTGATGCCGTAGTTTACAAAATGTCCCCGGCAGCATAAGCTTACAATCAGGTTGAAAATATTGATCCACAAGTTTCTATCTTCTTTAGAGGATCCCTGAGAAATTGTTTACGAAGGAAGCTTGAAGAGATGAATGTATGCCCCTAGTTGTTATTTTAGTAGCAATTAGTTGAGTTGATGAGCTATTTATTTGTTTTAGTAGCAATCAGTATGCACCTAGTTGGTGTATTAGTAGCAATTATTTGAGCTGATGTACTAGTTATTTGTTTTCTAGTTTATTAACGGTTGATAATACTGATCCAGAACTTTCTATCTTCTTTAGAGGATCCATGAGAAATATTTTAGGAAGGAAGCTTGAAAAGATAAATGTATGCTTGGAGTTTTGTCTAGAACGACCTTTGGTTTGGTTTTTGGGATATATTTGTGGCTTTCAGCGTTTTGTTTGTTATTTCATTGAAAGTGTTGACTTTGGTCAACATTTTGATGAGACAACTTTTGTTGGTTGTTTTGTTGACTCCGTTGAGTTCGAAATATCGTTTCTAGTCTAGTATCATACTTAGTTTGCGTCGACGGAATTCCGAACGAGTTTCGGACCCCAACAGAGGATTTTGTTATTTAGTGATTTTACTGATACAATGTTGCTGGTGCAAAACTAATTCCTTTGTCATGATCATGGGGAGTCTCCTCCATTTTCCTTTGCGTATGGGGGCTGTGGTGCGTTTGTGGGCATTAACTTGGAACCACGTGCATCTAAAGCTTAAGTGTTGGCTTTGCTAACCTTTGCGATCACGAGGAGGACTCCATGATCGTGAAAAGCAATTCAGTGCTTGCCAATATCTTTTTAAAATGCAGGACAACAACCAAAACCGCATTTCCAATATGATTTTTAGGTGATTTTTGGAGCATTTCTTGTCGGATTTGGGTGATTTTTGTTGGAGTGTGTTGTGAATGTTCATAGTCTCATTCCAAGATGGTTGAATTTTCCATTTGACTTGGTTATATCTGCAATTTCATCTTGATTTCCCTATTTTGAACCCTTGAGCTAAATTAAATGGTGGTCTTGGTTTTTCTTGATCAGAAATTGGTTTGTGCTCATGCTTAGGGTCCAAGTTCTTTGATTGGTTTGAAACCTTGTAACATAGTCGATTTCGTGACTCTATGCGTGGTACCACGTTTTCTTGTTGGGGTTTCTTGTTCTTTTCAGTCCCTTTATTTATTATTGCTTTGTAATGATTGTTTTTGTTTTCCCTTGGTGTTGTTGATAGCTTGGCATTGTTCCGAGGCTCTTTGGAAGGGCAAAACTCCTAAGTAATTTTTATGTGAGCGTGGTTTCGGCCTCGAGGTAGGCGATGGTATCTACGTCTTAGAATAAGCCCTTTTACATATATTATAATCTAGTAGTATTGTATTATTTGGTGAAACATTCGTATTAGCTTAGATTTTGCTGCCTAGTTGATCTATGGCAATTGTTGGGTTGTTTAGGTAGTATTAGCCAAAAGCCTTAGTTTAGGTTGTCCTTATGCTTGTTGACTAGTATCCTTAGACAGTTTCATAGGTCACATGAAACTAAGGATTGTTCTGTGTTTTTAAATTTTGACTTGGTTTGTATGCCTTTAAAAATTCCTGAATTTATGATTTCTTTCTTGATTATTGAGTTGTTACTATTGAGGTCGTGAGCTATAAGCATGTGTTCTTGGTTAGTCCTCTTGTGGTGTGACGAGTATTCTTCCAATTTTCTATCGATGAAATGACTTAATTATGATGATGCCCGGGAGGGGTGTTACTTTTGGGATGAACTTTGATGGAAATGACTTGGTTTTAAAAGAGGAAAACTTGACTTTAATAAGTTGAAAGTCTGCGACACCCATTTGATTCAAGAGTAATAAAAAGCCCTTTTACTTGATAATTTGTAAATTTTTGATGTATTTTACTCTAATGAGCTCGCTTAATCATTTTGGGTAGTCCATTGTCGTAGGCTGGGTTACAATCTCTCATCAAGATTTATATTAATGGTAACCTCGATGTACCATCCCGGGCGGCCCGTGGATACATCTATCGGGTTTATTGGCTTTCAGTTAAGGTTTAGGTATCATTCTAGGCAGCTCGATGTTTCTTTTGGGCTTATAGGTTTCCTTACTTTGTTTTGCATGGCATCATAGTGTGAGTTATCTGTTAGGTGTATTGAGTGTATTATGACTTATGCATAACCTGTGACTTAATCTTTGATATTATTTTACTGTCCTTTATCATATATTTGTTGTTTAGATTCTTCTCTTGTCTTTTAAATTCTTCGTGCTATTTATTTATATTTGATATTTTTGAGCTCGGTCAGCCTATGATGCTTGCTGAGTACACCATGTTTTGGTACTTATAGTACTCCTCTATACATTTTGTGGTGCAACTCTAGTTCGAGCCACCCTCAATGAGCGTTGGATCTTCCTCGATCATCACAAACTTAGATTGTGGTGAGCTCTGAGCGTCTAGAGATTTGTTGCTTTACCTCTTTTACACTGACTTATATTTTGTATTTTGGATTAGTAAAATCTTTTGTGTTTAGGACCTTCGATATTTAGTAGCTCATGTATAGGTCATACCAGGTCTGAGGATTGATTCTTGTGTTAGTTGTGTCTTTTCGATTTCTTTTGGGCCTCTTTTGTATATTTTGTCACAGTAATGATTTACAATGTGATCCATTAGTTTATTTTGTTTCTCATTCCGTTGTTTGTCTTATTATAAATATATTGTTGTCTTCTGCAAGTTTTATTTAGGTTTATGCTTGTCCACATGGAGGGTTATAATGGACACCATTATAGCTCGATCTTTTGGTCGTGACAATGTGGTATTAGAGCACTTGGTTCACCAATTTCATAGTTAAAGGACCAAGTTCCTATTAGAGTCTTATAGATTGATACCGTGACGTCTGTATCCAATCTTCGAGAGCATAGGGCATTTTTGGGGATACTTCATTGTTTCTTGGTTCTTATCGTGCGTTGATGGTTGTACCAATATCTAAAGTGTGTTTTTTTCATTCTTTCTGAGATGGCTAGAACGAGGTCGAGTGCGGGTGGGCGATACCCTCCTACACCTCCAGGTGGAACGCTGCTTGGGGTACATGGCGAGGAAGACATAGAGGTCAATAAAGAGCATGAACTACAATACTAGCTCGAGACCACGAGTGAGTAATAACACTAGAGATTGAGGTAGAAGTTAAGTATGTCCAGTATTAGCCAAATGGTATGAAGTCAGCCTTGCCTCCACCGGGGTTCGTGGCCACCCCAGTACTTCAGGATACTTTTGCTAGGATCCTTTAATTCAAGTAACGCATATCGCATAAGGGTATTATGCGTAGCAATTTAGCTGGACACCAGGTCAGAGATGAGGCACAAACTTCAGCCCTAATAGGTACATAGGGTATGTAGACCCCAACGATATATTATGATGTTGTGGCCCCTTCTTTAGTGGCTTAGCCAGTTCTGACCTTTTCTCCACCTATGGAACTTAGGCCAACTATGTCGTCTAAGGAGCATAAGATGGTAGGATGATTCATCAGATTGGGCCCTCCTAGGTTCTCTAGTATCGTAGGTGAGGATGCTAATGAGTTTTTGCTCAGTTATTAGGAGAGGTTGCATAACCTCGGACTAGTGAAGGCTCAAAGGTTTGATTATACCACCTTCCAGTTTGATGGGTCGGTGAAGTAGTGGCAAATATCTTATCTTTAGTGCAGACTAGCCAGACCATCTTTGGTGAGTTGGACTTATTTCTTTGAGGCTTTATTGGAAAATATGTACCTCATAGCTTGAGGGAGCAATTGTGAGATGACTTTAGAGACTTTACCGAGGGATCACTTTATAGTTGTAGAAAATGGGGCACAGTTCCATGAGTCTGCTAGACATACATCTATCTTGATGCCAACAAAGGATGAGAGGGTGTTTAGGTTTGTTTGAGGACTTTCATTTCCACTGTGGATGACTGCATAGTAGATGGTGGCATCGAGTTGCTCTTTCATTTCGATTGTTGACCATGCACACACAATTGAGGGATTCATGGTGACGCTAATGGAGGAACCCACAAAAGTGTAAGGGTGGTTTCAGTGGGTCTTAATCCTGTGGTAGGGGGTTCCCATGCAAAGGCTACCCACAAACATTTTAGCCCTCTAGGCCAGTTTAGGCAACTCTATAGATTATAGATGGTAGCACTACAGGTTCTAGTGGTCAAATGGTTTAGACACTTGTTAAGGCTTCTCAGGGTGTACATTTATGGTATTTACACTGTTGTGGTCTATTAGGTTCGGTCGAGCGGTCTCAGAGGGGTACTACTGGTAGAGGTTTCTACGAGTGTGGTGTAGTGTTTCACTTTGCTCGAGAGTTTCCTACGACCAATCACTGTAGGAGGAAGGGTCAGTCGAGTCAATAGAGTTAGACGAGCCAACAAGGTCACCCAGAGCACTAGTTTAGGGTACTAGGGGTTGTTCCTAGAGTATTAGAGGTGCTCATCAAGCATGAAGAGCAATTGGTCAAGATAGAAACGGCCATATCTATGCCTTCACGGGGAGGCTAAGGGTAGAGACATCGGATCAGGTTATCACAAATACAATCTCCATCTCCCATCAGTGTGCTTATACTTTATTTGATATGGGGTCTACATTTTCATATGTGGTTGCCTATAATGCTCCATAGCTAGGGTTATCTTGTGAGACGTGTTCCTAGGGAGTGGTTTTGAGAATTAATAACTGACCCATTTGGTAAATAAACAGACTTGAGTAATCATAAGGAGAGTTAAAATTTAGATACATGCTGCCAGCGAGATCGCGACAACCCAGTAATGAAATTCATATTTATCTTCTCCCACTTCCATTCCTGAAGATCTATGTTCTGAGCAATACCACCGGGCCTTTGGTGCTTTACCTTGACTTGTTTGCAATTTTGCACTTAGAAACAAACTCTGCAATATACCTCTTCATACTACTCCACCAATAGTCTTTTCTCAAGTCACGTTACATCTTTGTGTAACCGAGATGATTCAGCCCCATTCATCAACACCACTCCACCTTCATTGGAATCCAATAACCAGACTCCTAATGGTGCAAGTCTGTGAACATGTTTTGCTAATTCCTTCTTGCCTTCCTCAAAATGGGCAGTACTACCCATAGATAACCTGCTCAAAGCATCGCCAACAACATTAGCCTTACCTGGGTGGTAGAGAATACTTATGTCATAATCCTTGAGTAACTCTAACCATCTCCTCTGTTTGAGATTAAGCTCTTTCTGACTAAATACAAACTAAAGACTCTTGGAATCGGTGAACAGATCTACATGAACACCACAAATATATTGATGCAATATATTTAAACAAAACACTACAGCAGCCAACTCTAGATCATGACTCGGGTAATTCTTCTCGATCTTAAGTTGTCTGGAGGCATAGCTTTTAACTTTGCCATTGTGCATCAATAAACAACCAAGTCCATCTTTGGACTCATCAAAGTACACAACGAATCCTCATGTACCCTATGGTATGGTCAATAATGGGGCAGTAGTTAACCAGTTTTAAAATTCCTGAAAGTTTTTCTCATAATCTTTAGACAATTGAAACTTTAGTGTCTTCTCATTCAAATTTGTCAACGGGGACGAAATCGATGAAAACCCCTGGACAAACCTCATATAGTAACCAGCCAAACCCAAGAAACTCATTATATTAGTTGTAGACGTGGGTCTAGGTCAATTCTACACTGCTTCAATCTTTAGAGTGTCAAGTCCGATCACTCCACTAGAACAATGTGGCCTAAGAATTCCACGAACTCAATCCAAAACTCACACTTGGAAAAGTTGGCACACAACTCTCTATCTGTGGGAATTTGAAGAACTACTCTAAGATGACTAGCATGATCCTATGTATTCCTCGAATAAATTAGAATGTCATCAATAAACATGATAACAAACATGTCAATATATGGCTTAACTACTATGTTCATAAGATCCATGTACGTTGCAGGAGCATTGGTTAAACAAAAAGACATTACAAGAAACTCATACTGACCATAGTGGGTCCTAAATGATGTCTTCGGGATGTCACTTTCCCTTACTCTCAACCAATGATAGCCTGATTTAAGGTCTATCTTAGAAAAGCAAGTGGCACCCTGAAGTTGATCAAAGAATTCATCAATTCTTGAAAGAGGATACTTATTATTTATGGTAACCTTGTTCAATTGATGGTAATCAATATATGTCCTAAGATAACCATTTTTCTTCCTCACAAATAAGACTGGAGCTCCCCAAGGTGAGAAACTAGGTCAAATAAAACCTTTATCAAGAAGGTCTTTCAACTGCCCTTTTAACTCTTTCAACTAAGAAAGATCCATTCTATATGGGATAATGGAGATAGGTTGAGTATCATGAAGAATATCTATGATGAAGTATATTTCACTCTTAGGAGGGACTTTGGGAAGATAATCTCGAAAAACATTTGGAAACTCACTCAACACTGGAACTGACTCAATATGCAGTATCTCAACACTAGAGTTATTAACTCGGACTAAGTGATAGATGAAGCCGTTAGACACTGACTTTCTGGCCTTAAGGTACGAAATAAAATGACCCTTAGGCGATGCTAAACTACTTCTCTACTCTATAACTAGCTCCTTAGGAAACTGGAACTTAACTACTCGAGTCCTACAGTCAATTGAGGTATAATAGGTATGAAGTCAGTCCATACCTAAAATAACATCAAAGTCCACCATGTCTAACTCGACTAAGTCAGCCATGGTGTCCTTGTGATTGATAGAGATGGTACAATCACGATAAACTCTGTCAGCTAGAATAGACTCACTAATTGGTGTGAAAACACTAAAGGGCTGAAGAAGTCACTCGGGAAGGATATCAAATCTCATAGCAATATACGAAGTCACAAAAGATACACTCGCACCTGGATCAAGAATATATACATCAAAAGTAAAGACTTTGATCATACTAGTGACAACATCTAGTGAATTCTCTTGCTCTTGGCGACTGGTGATAGCGTACAGACATTTGCTCCTCCGCTTGTCCCTAAAGTAGCTCATCTTGGTGTAGCTCTGTCTACTCGAGCCACTGAAGAAGATTAGGCTCTATTGCCCCCATTACTATTAGATTGCCTGTTCTTAGGGCAATCTCATGAAGTGACCTATCTTACCACACTTGAAATAGCCACTGAGCCATCACGACACGCTCCTGGGTGGTTCGTACCACACTTAACACATCTAGGATCCCAGTTGCTTCATTGTGCCACACTACCATGAGATTGAGCATGTCGAGCTCTAAAGTTCTACAAATTTTGATATCTGAACTCAACTTTGTTCTTTCGTGCAAGTGCACTAGCAGATGATGGAGCAGGTCTAGTTGGCCTTTGTTGAGAAGATGACCGGTTCGAAGTACCTGCCTTCTGATGTCTACACTCTGTACCTGCTTTCTTAGCCTTTTTGTTGTGGAAGTCTTCCCTAACTCTCAACTTGTCTTCCTCAACCTGGTGCATATGGATCATAAGCCTGGCTATGTCCATGTCCCCTATCAACATAGTTGCCTTACCCTACTTACTCGATAAGCGAGACAACCCTGACACAAACAAGTTCATCCTCCTCCTCATATCGGCAACCATCTCCAGAGCATAACGGGATAGTTGAGTGAACTTGAGGTTATACTCATGCACACTCATGGACTCCTACTTAAGGGTAAGAAATTCTATTACCTTAGCCTCTCTCAAATCATGGGGAAAGAAATGCCATATGAAGGCACCTTCAAACACAACCCAGCTCACAATTGGTGCCCCTTTAGCTCTACTCTTCTTCCATTTGTCGTACCAAATCCTATAAACATCCTTGAGCTAGTTGCATCTAACTCAACTCGGTCAACCTTAGCAATATGAATAACCTCAAACACCTTCTACAGCTCCTCCATAAAATTTTCCGAATCCTCAGTAACATTTGACCCTGTGAATTTTGGAGGATTCATCTTGAAGAACTCATGGATTCTGTATGTATCATCCATATCCTGTCAAACCACTCTTTGTTGACCAGCTTGGTTTGTCACCACGTGACTCAACATCCGGATAGAATCCCAGAACTCAACATTAGTGACCTCTTCTTGGGGTTGCACTTCTGGTCCATTGAGTACCCGTTGATCCTAGGGATCAACATTTCTCCGAGGAGGACGACCTCAAACAACTCTTTATGGAGGTATTATCTGAAAGATACGCGCTAGCACATATTAGAAAGAAACTTTTATAGAGTTGAACTCAATCTCATGAAAAAAGTATGAATGAAGTGGAAAATTTCCTAAATATCACAACCTCCTAATTGTAGACGTGGCGAGCTTCACACCGATAACCAGGAATATAGATACACGGCTTCATATATAGACACCCTAGGACTCTTTAACTCTATGGTCTGATACCAATTTTGGCACACCTCGAGCCTACACCCTGGACATGACCGGCACTGGAGAACCATTGCTAGTCCCCAAGCGAACCCTTGGACTGGCTTAATACTCAGCGGAAGACTTATTCAACAATATATGACCTCAATATTCAATGAGTAACTCAAACGTATCAAGAAAAATAACTTATAATATTTAAAGTATTTAACAAACCATAAAAGGCAACTCAAGTCTTAAACATTAGCAATGGAAATGGAAAAGACTCCTCAAAATAATACTATCTATGAAGCCTCTAATAACTATGATGGACATCGAGACAAGACCCACGACATCTTAATAATACTAAGTGGAACCCTCCAGAAGCATGGAGGCTCACCGAAGCTAACTGGGGCTGCAAGGGATATCAACAGAGAGCCTGTTGACTACCCTGAATACCTTTATATGGATCATAAAAAGATGTAGGCCAAATGGAGTCAGTACATTGAATGTATGAGCATGTAAGGGGAACTCTGAAGTATAAATATAGGCTTAAACTGATAGAATAGAAAAACATACTCAACTCGTCTCAACTCAACGCAACTCAACTCAAGGATACTCAACTCAACTCAATAATATTCAACTCAACTCAATATGAAAGCAACAATAAAGATGAATTTTACATAAATCATTTTAAAAAGTAGATAATAACTCAATGTATATAAAAATATACAATAGTAAACTTTTTACTCTTAGTTGGGAGATTCTCTAACCGACAACCATTACTATGAGCTACGTGATGATACAACGTCTCGCCCATGCTGGGAGAACTTTCCTATATCTTGAAGGAGTATAGGACATTCTCAACTAAGTGGATCCACTAATCAATTCTTAAAAGGAATAAGGAATCATCTAAAAAGTATGGCCCTTTACTCATGTTGGCATACATAGTTTATGAGGATTTTGAGTTGTCAGAACTCATCCCCATATCGGTGCTCAATAATACTCCCAATAATATATAGATATATACCTCATTCTCGTATGTTTTAAATAAAATATAACTCCTACTCAATTTGAGATAATTACTCAAAAGATTTCTGTTAAAAGATATAATGCTTAAAACTACTCATAAACTTATTTAGAAAGCATAGTTTTTCTAATTTTAGATGTAAAGTATTACATACTTGAGAATAATTAGAATCCTCATACTCAATTTGAATAATGAACTCAACTCTCCTCATCCTAATACTAAATTACTCAAGTCTTAAAACAAGATATAAATAATTGTAGAAGACTTCTCAAAAGGACTCAAAAGACTTTCTCGAACTTTACTCTTAATCTTTACTTTAATTTGAAAAGTGAAATTAAGAGACATGACTAGAATATATGTAGGATCTCTCAATGATTTATGAAGGTTTAGATAGTTAGGATTAAGAAGGGAATGAAAGCTCGACTCAAAGGAACAGGTATGGACCGAAGAACATAAGGGAAGGTAGACTGACGCACCAGTGTATCCTTGGCCCGTGGTGCCAGCCCTCCATTTACTGGGGATGGTTTGTGGTGCAATGCACGCACAAGGAGCCATCCCTCCTGGTGCATCAAAGGCACGTCACCCTAGCCATTTTCAAGAACATTATGACGAATTTTTCTTCTCGATTTTTGGTCCTAATTCACGTGGAATCGGTTGATTTCTTTAAAAAAAAACCCTTAGATTCATTAACCCAAAACAAGTAAATGAAAATCTACTCAAAATCCCTCAAAGAAATACCCTCATTTGCAAGATCCTCACCTAAAGAACTCCACCAAACTCCATTATCAAAGAATGAAGCACAAAACCTCAAAGAACTAAATCAAGAACTCAATATACTCAATCTCATGGATGAATTCAAAATTTGAAACTCATGATTGGCATGAGGGTGATCAAACCCGTTACTATTAAAACTTACATACCTCGAAAGAACCAAGTTCTTGGCAACAATCCTTAAAACATGATGAACGCTTGAAGTTTTCTCCCTTTTTCTACTCTTGAACTTTGCCCTAACCTTTCAAACATTTTAGACTTGAGTGAAAACTAATTTTAATCAGATTTGACCCTAATTTGGAGAAACAATGTGTAGGCCTAGTGGGCTAAGGAAGACAAAAATATCCCTCCTTTAAAGGGAGGAATTACATTAACTAGACAAGTTGTACTCAAACAACCATATCTTCTTCATCCGAACTCGGAATTTAGCAAACTCAGTGGAGTTGGAAAGAGGACTTAACGACCTTTGTTTGATACCCTATGGGTCCTATACCTCATCCTGTTTTAAAAGATATGGTCATTTGAAATTGACCCAAAACTTACAATATTAGAGTAACTTGTACCAATCTCAATTTAGTTCTTTCTAATTAAGTTCTTTCTAAATTTAGCTCTTTGTAGGACCGAGTGTTACATCTATTTATTAAATCATTCAAATAAATTTATCATAACCGACCCATTTGGTAGATATACCTACCTGAGTAATCTTGAGGATAGTTGAAGTGTAGATCACATAAAACTTAGTTAAAACCAATGTGATCGCATAACCTTCTTTCCATTTGAAATAAACTGAAATGACAGTAAATTTATCTCTTAGCCAAAGTATTCAATTTCATTTGGTAAAATCAGTTAAACGGCCCTCATAAAGTCATCCAATTCAACATTATTGAGTCATTCGTACATACAATATTATGTAAACTAATTCCTCTTTGCAAAAATTGAAGTATAATTATTAACATTAAATATCCAACATTGTCTTAGGCTTTCGTGAGAAAATAATTGACCGCACACTTGTTTCAAAAATATAAGGTGAATTCCATTAATTATAAATTTATTAATAAACTCAAAATTCTACAGAAAAAACTAATAATGCGTTGTGGAATTCTCATAATTGTCATTTATTTTAATCTAGACTAATATGGAAAAATCTAGCAGAATTTGAAAATGTGCACACTTATTACTTATTTGATGCTCATTTAAACATTTAAGCTTTTATGAATATTCACCAAATTTTATTGATACAATATATAGGCGTGCATGATATTAGAAGTACATAAGATATATTGTAGCAAAATTTTTATGCAATTAATTTTTTTTGCCTCACTTCTTTGTCATTTTCCTATTTATTTCTCAAACTTGTGTGTTGTAGTTCTTCTGAATCAAAGAGGAGGGAGAAAGGAAAAAGGTAGAGACAAATGAAATGATTTTTTTTTAATATTCTCTGATCTAAACAATTTATTCAATTCTATTTTTTGTTTATAGATCTTTTCAGACATTTGATTTTAAATACTTATCGCAAAAGGTAAGTTCATTTTTAAAAAAGGAGCATCTCTTGTTTATTTATTTTTTTGGTGTAAAACTATTTTTGTTGTTCTATAAATAGTTTGGATGAATTGTTGATAAATTAGTTATCTTTAATTCCTATGATGTATGGTTTGTGTATCTTAGTTATTAAGACACGTTAGATGCAATTTTTCTCCATAATTTAACTGTTTTGAGTATTTAAAATCAATTTTTTAACTTCTACTATGAATTATCAAGAAAAACTAAAGATAGAGACGAAATCTTTACATATATTGCGTATGTTAGGGTTGGTCTAGATTGAATTTTATTTTTCTCACAATTCTTTGATAGGTTAAAGGATCAAACATATCAACAATACCACTATTTCTTTGGTTGTATCATATTGAAGGATTTGTCGATTTTCAATGAACTATATCAAAAAATTCTTTTATCCCAAATAAGCATAGATTTTAAGTGGATGAGAGTTAGCATAACTCTATATTAATATTTTGGACAAATAAATTTTACTGCTAGCTTTTAGCTACAGTTCTATGTGTCACAGTCAATCACAAGTTTCTAGAAGTGGTAAAGGTAATATAAATGGTGATAGCGGTGTTGAGAGAGTTGGTGCTAGTAAGCCAAAAATGAGGATTGATGAGGCATTCTCTTATTTGCACTTAATGACAAGTTTTCAAATCAAAGGGAGAAGTATATCACGTTCTTTGTTGTTATGATGGACTTAAAGAGCAAAAGGTTTTTTTTACCACAATTTGCCTATTTTGAATTGTCATTAATTTCTATTCTGATTTGATGGTTTATGTGGAACTATGTCTTTGATATTTCTCACATAATTGATACCGTCGGTGTCATAGAAAAGTGAAAGATTTACTTAAAGGACATCCGAGTTTACTCCTTTGTTTAAATCCTTTTTTGCACAATGGCTATGAAATAATACTGAATGATGAAGATGAGAAAACATATTTCATGGAACAAACACTTAGCTTTCCGAAAAAATCAAAGGTTACCATTATGTTACCTTATGATTTTAATAATAAAAGGCCTACCTTTTTATTCATTAAAAAACTTTACTCCGAACTTATAGCCTCATAACTTCTTGCAGGAACGGGTAGAAAATTACAATTAGCTCATAGATATTTTTCCATATTTAAAAACGGGTGCAAGAACGCCAAAGAAGTGTATGATAAGGTCATAGATATTTTATAATTTGAGTACATAGATATTATGGACAACCCTCGTGTTCTTGTTTATAAGTACTGTCTTATTAAAACGACATTCAAACATTGATGAAGTGAAATATAGTACTTTTAACATGCTCCTTGTTTCAAATATACATCGCTACGTGAATTTAATGTAAAATATATTTCCAATAGTTCGATTCAAAACTAATATTGTTCTATATCGTTTTCATCATTCGCTTCATCTAGCCCTACATTTTTAACTTGATACTCATTTTTATCATATGTGAGGTATATTATTTTTTTTGTTCATTTTAACATTTTTATTTAGTATATTATTAAATAAAGATAATACAATGTTATTATTAATTATGCATATGTTATAGGTTATAGATAGATCCCTTACTATAGTGACAAAATTATCTTATTTAAAAATATAACTAGTACAATTCGTCCCAGTTTTGTATAATCCGTCTATTTATCGACTTTGTCTATTTCAATCCAAGCCGTAAAAAGTTACACTAATATCTTAGCTAGATTGACCCATGATTTATCATATCAAAATGTTTTACATAATTAGTTCTTCTTATTTGATATGTTATATGTTGGTGTAAAAATTATAATTTTAATAGGTACAAAAAAATTATAAAAGAACAAATAAAGCAATAGAAACGTAGTAAGAAGTGAGCGAATTGGGGCATGAACCACATTTATCCCAATAAATTTCAACTAAAATAATTTTTGGGTGAGTCACTAATCCATCTATTTAGTAACTTAAATTCAAATAAATTTATCATAACCGACCCATTTGGTAGATATACCTACCCATGTAATCTTGAAGAGAGTTAGAGTTTAGATCACATAAATTTTGGTTAAAAGAAATGTGATCACGTAATATTCTTTACATTTGAAATAGATTCAAATGACTGTTAACTTATCAATTCACCAAAGTATTCCATTTATTTGGTGAAATCATTTAAATGACCCTCATAAAGTCATCCAATTCAGCATTATATAGTTCCTAGTACACACAATATGATGTAATCTTATTCCTCTTTGCAATATTGAAGTTTAATTATAATTATTAAATATCCAACATAGTCTTAAAATTTTGTGAGAAAATTATTAAGCGCACAATTGTTTCAAAAATATAAGGTGAATTGCATTAGTTGCAAATTTATTAATAAACTCAAAATTCTATAGAAAGGACTAACAACACGTTGTGGAATTATCATAATTGTCATTTATCATAATCTATAGTGATGTAGAAAAATCTAGCATAATTTCAAAATGTGTACTATTATTACTTATCCCAAAAGGTGAGTATGTTTAAAAAATGGAGCATCTGTTGTTTGAATTCTTTTACTATGAAACTTATTTTTGTTGTTCTATTTTTGCAGCATGAAGAGATTGAGAGATGACTCTCCATTTGGGTTTTCCCACAGAGATCCGTAAGATCTTTGTCTTATGTTCATTTTTTTCGGGTCTAGTTTCTACGTACATAACTTGCTTAGGTGAATTGTTGATAAATTAGTTATTTTTAATTTCTATGATGTATAGTATGTGTATGTTAGTGATCAAGAATTGTTAGATGTCATTTTTTATAACTTAACAACTTGGAGTATTTAAAATCAATTTTTTGTGTGCTACTCAACTTTATCACACACAACTGAAGATAAAGATTGAGTCTTTACCTATGTTGTGTTGTTAGAGTTGATCTAGAATGATTTTTATTTTTCGGATAATTCTTTGTTATTTTAATGGCTCCAACATATCAACAGTACCACTATTTATTTGGTTGTATCATATCAAAGGATTTGTCAATTTTGAATGAACTTTTAAAGCCTTTTTGTTGAATCCAAAGATAAATATTGATTTCAAGTAAATGAGAGTATAACATTATTCTATATTAATAAATTGGACAAATAAAATTTACTGCCAACTTTAAGCTATGGTTCTATGTGTCAAAGTCATTCATAAGTTTCTTAAGGTGGTCTAGGTCATATAAGTGGTGATATTGTTGTTGATAGAGCTGGTGCTAGCAAGCAAAAAAAGACAATTGATGAGGCATTCTCTTACTTGAACCAATTTAAGGACACGTTTTCAAATCAAAGTGAGAAGTATATCAAGTTCCTTGTCATTATGACGGACTTTAAGGGCAAAAGGTTTCCTACTAGAATTTGCATATTGTCTATTGTAATTAATTTCTATTTTAATTTGATGATTTATGTGGAACTAAGTCTTCAATATTTTTTTAGAGAATCGATATTGTTGGTGTGATAGAAAAAGAGAAATATTTACTGAAAGGCATCCTTGTTTACTCCTTGGTTTAAATCCTTTTTTGCCCAAGGGCTATGTAATATTCCTGAATGATGAAGATGACATAGCATATTTCATGGAACAAGCACTCAGTTTTGTGAAAAAAACAAAGGTTCCATTTATGTTACCTTGTGATATTAATAATAAAAGGTGTACCTTTTTTCATTAAAAAACATTACTCCTAACTTATTGCCTCATAACTTCTTGCAAGAACGGTTAGAAAGTTATTGTGAGCTCATAAATAATTTTTTAATGAAAAGGGGTGCAAGAATGCCAAAGAGGTGTACCATAAGGTGATAAATATTTATAATTTGAGTATATTGATATTATGGAGAATGCTCGTGTTGTTGTTTATAAGTACTTTTTGTGTAGGTTGTCGTACTTCCCTAACACCATCCAAATTTGTTAGAAAAGTTAAAAAAATAAATTCTAGGACGATTTAGTTACTACTAATCAATTATATTATTTAAATGACGCTAAAACATTGATGACGTAAAATATAGTACTGTTATCATGCTCCTTGTTTCAAATATACATCACAATGTGGATTTAATGTAAAACATATTTGAAATAGTCTGATTCAAAACTCATATTGTTCTATATGATCGTTCATCCTTTGTTTCATCTAGCCCTACATTTTTAATTTGATACTCATTTTCTATCGTATGTGAGGTATGTTTTTTTTATCATTTTAACATTTTTAATTAGTATAATATTAGAGATAAAGATAATACAATGTTTGTATTAATTATGCATATGTTAAGGGTTATAGATTTATAAGATGGTCTAAGTATACTGACAAAATTAGCCTATTTAAATATAACTAGTACAATCCATCCTAGTTTGATATAAGTCATATATTTATCAGCTTTATCCATTTCAATCCAAGCCGTAAACAAGGTACACTAATATCTTAGCCAGATTGACCCATGAGTTATCTTATCAAACTGTTTAAAGAATAGTTTTTCTTATTAGATATGTTATATGTTGATGTAATAAATAAAAAAATGTAATTTTAAGAGGTACCAAAAACTTATAAAAGAAAAAATAAAGCAATTGAAATTTAGTAAGAAGTGGACGGATGAGGGCATGAACCACATTTTATCCCAATAAATTATAACCGAAATAACATTTGAGTGTGTCAGTAAGTCATCTATTTATAAACTCAAATTCAAATAAATTTATCATAACCGATCCATTTGGTAGATATACAGACTTGAGTAATCTTGAGGGGAGTTAGAGTTTAGATCACATGAAATTTATTTAGAAGAAATGTGATCACATAACCTTCTTTCCATTTGAAATAGATTTAAATGACTGTAAACTTATCCCTTAGCCAATGTATTTCATAATATTTGGTAAAATCATTTAAATGACCCTCATAAAGTCATCTAATTCAACATTAATATAGTATATACAATATAATGTAATCTAATTCCTCTTTTAAAAAATTGAAGTATAATTGAAAACATTAAATATTCCACATAGTCTTGACTTTTGTAATGAAATAATTGACCGAACAATTATTTCAAAAATATAAGGTTAATTGCATTAATTACAAATTAATTAATAAACACAAAATTCTACAGAAAAGTGTAACAGCATGTTCTGCAATTTTCATAATAGTCATTTATTATAATCTAGAGTGATATTGAAAAATCTAGCATAATTTCAAAATGTGCAAACTTATTACTTATTTTACGCTCATTTTAACATTTTACCTTTTTTAACTATTGACCAAATTTTTGTTTATACAATATATAGATGCGCATAATTTGATATTAGAAGTACATAAGATATAACAATAGCAATATTTCTAAATTTATTTTTTAGCCTCACTTATTTATCATTTACCTCTTTATTTCTTAAACTTGTGTGTGTTGTAGTGCTTCTAAGTCAAAGGGGGGGGGGGGCGTAGAGACAACTGAGCCGAAAAAGGAATTTTGCTAGATTCTCTCATCTATACAATTGATTAAAATCTATTTTTTGTTTATTTGCTTTTGTTACTTTAAAACTTATTTTTGTTGTTCTATTTTTGCCGCATGAAGAGATCGAGAGATGACTCTCCATTTGGTTTTTCCCATAGAGATTCGTAAGATCTTTGCCTTCTGTTCATTTTTTTCTACGTCAATTTTGTATGTACTAAAATTTTTTAGATGATTTTTTGATAAATTAGTTATTTTTCATTCCTATGATGTATGGTCTGTGTATCTTAAGTGATCAAGACATGTTAGATGCCATTTTTTTTGCAATTACTCAACAACTCAGAGTAGTTAAAATCATTTTTTTGTCTTCCGATCCACATAGAATTATCAGGCACAATTGAAGATAGAGATTGAATCTTTACCATTTGTTGAGTTTGTTAGGGTTGATCTAGATCGATTTTTATTTTTCAGATAATTCTTTGTTAGTTGAGGGCTCCAACGTATTAAAAGTACCACTATTTATTTGGTTGTATCATATATTAAAGAATTTGTCAATTCTGAATGAACTATTAAAAGCTTTTTCATTTATCCCAAAATAATCATTGATAAAAAGTGGAAGAGAGTTTACCATAACTCTATTTTATATATTGGACAAATAAATTTTACTACAAACTTTTAGCTATTGTTCTATTTGTCACAGTCAATCACATGTTTCTGGAGGTGGTCTGGGTAATATTAGTGGTGATAGAGATGTTGAAAGAGCTGGTGCCAGTAAGCCAAAAATGACGATTGATAAGGCATTCTCTTATTTGAACCAAGTTAAGGACAAGTTTCCAAATCAAAGGGAGAAGTATATCACATTCCTTGTTGTTATGATAGACTTTATGAGAAAAAGGTTTGCTGCTATTACAATTCGACTATTGTCAATCGTCACTAATTTCTATTATTATTTGATGATTTATGTGGAGCTAAGTCTTGATATTTCTCACAGAATTGATATTGTTGGTGTCATAGAAAAGGCAAAAGATTTATTCAAAGGACATCCTAGTTTGCTCCTTGGTTTAAATCCCTTTTTACCCAAGTGCTATGAAATAGTTCTGAATGATGAAGATGAGAAAACATATTTGATGGAACAAGTACTCAATTTTGTGAAAAAAATAGAGGTTACATATATGTTACTTTATGATTTTAATAATAAAAGGTCTACCTTTTTATTAATTAAAAAACTTTACTCCTAACTAATGGCCTCATAACTTCTTGCAGGAACGTTTAGAAAATTACAGTGAGCTGAAAGATATTTTTTCCATGTTTAAAAAGGAGGGAAAGAACGCCAAAGAGATGCATGATAAGGTGATACTATTTATAATTTTAGTACATAGATATTTTGGACAACCCTCGTGCTCTTGTTAATAAGTACTATTTTTTTATGTGTAGGTTATACTACTTCTCAAAGACCATCCAGATTTGCTAGAAGAGTTCAAAGTTCTTCTAGGTCTACTCAGTTACTGCTAATCAATTGTCTTATCTAAACGAAGCTAAACCATTGATGAAGTTAAATATAGTTCTTGTATCATGCTTTGTTTCAAATATGCATCGCTATGCGGATTTGATTGAAAACATATTTCAAATTGTTTGATTGAAAGCTCATATTGTTCTATATTATTGTTCATCCTTTGTTTCATCTAGCCCGACATTACTAACTTGATACTGAACTTTGATCATGTGAGGTATACTATTTCTTTTTCTTCATTTTTACATTTTCAATTAGTATATTATTAGAGATAAACATAATACAATACCCGTATGCGTATGTTAAGGGATATAGATTTATAAGATGCCCTAACTATAGTGACAAAAAATCCTATTTAGATATAATTGGTACAATATGTCCTAGTTTGGTACAATCCATTCATTTATGAGCTCTTTCCATTTCAATCAGAGCCGTAAAAAGTTACACTAATATCTTTAGCTAGATTATCCCATGGGTAATCTTATCAAACTGTTTTAAAGAACAAGTTTCATTTTTTGATATGTTATATATTGGTATAATAAAGAAAAAATATAATTTTAAAAGGTAAAGAACAAAAAAAAGAAATTGAAACTTAGTAAGAAGTGGGCGGATTGGGGCGTGAGCCATATTTTATCCCAATAAATTTTAACAGAAATAAATTCAGAGTGAGTCAATAATTGATCTATATATTAACTTAAATTCAGATAAATTTAGCATAACCGACCCATTTGGTAGATATACTTAACTGAGTAATCTTAAGGAGAGTTAGAGTTTAGATCAAATAAAATTTAGTTAGAAGAAATTTGATCCATAACCTTCTTTCAATATTTAATAGATAGAAATGACGGTATACATAGCCCTTAGCCAAAGTGTTCTATTTCAGTTGGTAAAATCGTTTAAATGAACCTCATAAAGTTACCCATTTCAGCATTATAGAGAAATTAGTATATACAATATAATATAATCTAATTCCTCCTTGCAAAAACTGAAGTATAATTTTAAACATTAAATATCCAACATAGCCTAAGACTTTTGTAAGAAAACAATTGACCACATAAGTTGTTAAAAAATTGTAATCACCCTAGAGGTCATTTGGGTGTTTTAGGTGCTTTTAATGTTTTGCCCCTTTCTTACCGTTGTTATGGCGTTTGTGTGGTGTTGGAATGGGTAGCGTGCTTCTTGAGGTAATTGGTTGTGTTTAGTTTAACTTTGTCAATCTTTTGTGGCCTTATGATTAAAGAGTTGAATTTAGTCAACTTGCGGAGATTTTGATGTCAGATCGGAATTTCATCAGTTCCATCAACTGTAGAAGAGTTATTTTGGTCAGATGTGATGATCGGATATGGTTTTGAGGCTTTTTTTTTTGAGTTGGTGCGTGTAGGAGTTTTAGCCTTTAAGTTTTCCTTAAAGTTTAACTTCCACTACAACAAATTCTACTATCAGGGACACATAATTTTGTCATTTATAAATTATATTTCATCACTTAAAATCTTGTGTGTTGAATGAAATTTCGTTAATCAGTTTTCACTTAACGTCTGTCACTAAAAGTATACAACGACGATTTAGTGTTTTGTCACTAAAAGTATCATATTAACTACCCAAAGAAAAATCGTCTCCAAATGCATAAACATTTGTGAGGAATTTACTTTTCAAAATAAGTATAATTTGTTTGTAGTTAATAGTATATTTTTTCACTAAAAATGTTATTACTCTCGATAAAATTATGTCGTCGCGAATTATTTAGTTCAATAAGTGATGACATTAATTGTCTCTAAAGTTATATGTACTTCGTAGTGAACAGAAGTAGTTTCTTCACTAGCGACTACTTTTTAAACACAAAAATATATTTTATACTTAAATGTATAAATCAAGGAAAAAATTATTAGTATAAAAAAACTTAATAATTTTGTGGGTAAATCTATCATTTTGTCACTAAAATTATTAGTTTTACCGACAATGTACAATGTCATTTTAAACTATCACGATTACTGACAATTACGATTGTCATAACAGAAAGAAATATCTGGCCCTTTATTTTTACGAGCTTCTTCCTCGGAGTGTGCACTTTCAAATAGTTGTTTTAACTTGTAATACCACTGTCAACTTCTTTTTTTCTAGATATCCTCACAACTATCATTCATGTAATGCTCATCCAAAGTAATGTCAAACCACTCCTAAAAAAAACAAATAAGTTTTGAATACACTTAAGAAATGATCAAAATACCTGTTATATTAAAATAACAATCATCATATCTCCTAGCATATTATTCAACCTAACTGTTTTTTATTAACTATCAAACCTGCATCTTGTTGAAATCATTTATACAATCTGTTAGTTTATAAAAATAAAATAAAATTATAGTTCATATGTGATTTTACACTAACAAGGAGAACCTAGAAAAACATTTAAATGGCTTGAACAGTTGGAGTAGGCACAACCTAAAGGCAAGGCTCTGCTACTTTAGTTTACATATTGTCCTTGACAACATAAGCTTACAATATTTTGATTGAGATAAATAAAATTGTGATTCAACCTGAAAATACTTATCCACAAGTTTCTATCTTATTTAAAAACTACTAATCCACAATCTTCTTCTTGATATCATTTATACGATCTCATACTTTTTCAAAAAATAATACTAATTACAGCTCATATGCGATTACTCTTGAGTCATATGGAATAAGTTTTTCCACCAACAAGGAGTACTGGAAAAGTATATAAATGGGCTGAAGAGTTGGAGTATGCACAAGCTAAAGGCCAAACCTCTATTGTTGTAGTTTACAGAACGTCCGTGGCAGCATAAGATAAAAATAATATTATTAAGATAAATAAAATTGTGATCCAGGTTGAAAATACTGATCCACAAGTATCTATCTTCTTTAGAAACTGTTGGTACACAAACATCTTCTTGATAGCATTTATACGATCTCCTACTTTATCAAAAGATACTGATAATTATAGTTCATATCTGAGTAGTCTAGAGCCCTATGTAGTATAATTTTACACTAACAAGGAGTGTTTAGAAAAGAATTTAAGTGGGCTGAAAAGTTGGCGTAGGAACAATCTAAAGGAAAAAGTCAGTTGCTATTGTAGTTTGTAAAATGTCGCAGGCAGCATAAGCTTACAATCAGGTTGAAAATATTGATCCACAAGTTTCTATCTTCTTTAGAGGATCCTTGAGAAATTGTTTATGAAGGAAGCTTGAAGAGATGAATGTATGCCCCTAGTTGTTATTTTAGTAGCAATTAGTTGAGTTGATTTGCTATTTGTTTGTTTTTGTAGCAATTAGTCTGCCCCTAGTTGTTGTATTAGTAGCAATTAGTTGAGCTGATATACTAGTTATTTGTTTCTAGTTTTTTAACAGATGATAATACTGATCCACAACTTTCCATCTTATTTAGAGGATCCGTGACAAATATTTTAGGAAGGAAGCTTGAAAAGATGAATGTATGCTCAGAGTTTTGTCTAGAACAACCTTTGGTTTGGTTTTTGAGGTTTTTGGGATATATTTGTGGCTTTCAGCATTTTGTTTGTTATTTCGTTGAAAGTGTTGACTTTGGTCAACATTTTGATGAGACGACTTTTGTTGGTTATTTCGTTGATTCCGTTGAGTCCGAAATATCGCTTCTAGTCTAAAATTATACTTTGTTTGCGTTGACATGATTCTGAACGAGTTCCGAACCCCAACAGAGGATTTTATTCGTTAGTGATTTTATTGATGCAATGTTGCTGGTGCAGAACTAATTTTTTCATTGCAATCGTGGAGAGTCTCTTCCTTTTTCCTTTACGTATGTGGGCCCTGGTGCGTATGAGGGCATTAACTTCAAACCACGTGCATCTCAAGCTTAAGTGTCAGCTTTGCTGACCTTTTCGATCATGAGGAGATCTCCATGATCGTGAAAAGCAATTTAATATTTGCCAATGTTTTTTTGAAAGACTGGACAACAACCAAAACAACATTTCCAATATGATTTTTGGTGCATTTCTTGTCGAATTTGGGTGATTTTCGTTGGAGTGTGTTGGGAATGCTCATTGTCTCATTCGAGGATGGTTGAATCTTCCGCTTCTCTTTATAATATCCACAATTTCATCTTTATTTCCCTATTTTGAACCCTTGAAACTAAATTAAATGGTGGTCTTGGTTTGCCTTGATCAGAAGTCAGTTTGTACTCATGTTTGGGGCCCATGTTCTTTGAGTGGTTTGAAACCTTGTAACAGAGTTGATTTCGTGATTCTATGCACGGTACCACTTTTGCTTGTTGGGCGTTTCTTGTTCTTCTGAGTCCCTTTATTTATTATTGCTTTGTAATGATTATTTTTGTGTTCCCTTGGTGTTGTTGATAGCTTGGCATTGTTCCGAGGCTCTTTGGGACGGCAAAACTCCTGAGTAATTTTTATGTGAGCGTGTACTCGGCCTCGAGGTAGGCAATGGTCTCTACTTCTTATAATAAGCCCTTTTAGATATGTTATAATCTAGTAGTATTGTATGATTTGGTTAAACCTTAGGATTAGCTTAGATTTTGCTGCCTAGTTGATTTATGGCCATTATTGGGTTGTTTAGGTAGTATTAGCCAAAAGCCTTAGTTTAGGTTGCCCTTATGCTTGTTGACTAGTATCCTTAGAAATTCTCATAGGTCACGTGAACATAAAGATTGTTATGTGTTTTTTAATTTTGACTCGGTTTGTATGCCTTTATAAATTCTTGAATTTATGATTTGTTTCTCAATTATTGAGTTGTTGGTCTTGAGGTCGTGAGCTAGAAGCAGGTGTTTTTGATTAGTCCTCTTGTGGTATGACGAGTATTCTTCCCAGTTTTCTACCGATGAAATGACTTAATTGTGATGATGCCTGGGAGGGGTGTTACTTTTGGGATGAACTTTTATTGAAATGACTTGGTTTGAAAAAGGGAAAACTTGACTTTAATGAGTTGAAAGTCAGCGACACCCATTTGATTCAAGATTGATAAAAATGCCGTTTACTTGATTATTTGTAAATGTTTGATGTCTTTTACTCTAATGAGCACGGTTAATCATTTTGGGTGGGGACATTGTCTTAGGCTGGGTTACAATCTCTCATCAGGATTTATATTAATGAAAACCTCGATGTTCCATCCCGAGAGGCCCGTGGATACATCTATCGGGGTTAGTGGCTTTCAGTTAAGCTTGAGGTATCATTCTAGGCAGCTAGATGTTTCTTTTGGGTTTAACGGTTTCCTTAATTGGTTTTGCATGGCATCATAGTGTGAGTTGGTTTTCAGCTGTATTGAGTGTATTATGAATTATGCATAACTTGTGATTTAATCTTTGTATTATTTTACTGTCCTTTATCTTATATTTGTTGTTTAGATTCTTCCCTTGTCTTTTAAATTCTTCGTGCTATTTATTTATATTTGATCTTTTTATACTCGGTAAGCCTATGATGCCTGCTGAGTACACTGTGTTTTGGTACTTATACTACACTTCTATATATTTTGTTATGCATCTCCTAGTTCGAGCCATCCTCAGTGAGAGTTGGATATTCCTCGATCCTCACAAACTTGGATCGTGGTGAGCTCCGAGCGTCTAGAGATTTGTTGTCTTCCCTCTTTTACATCGACTTATATTTTATATTTTGGATTAGTAAAATCTTTTGTGTTTAGGACCTTCTATATTAGTAGATCATGTATAGGTGATACCACCTCTGAGGATTGATTCTTGTGTTAGTTGTCTTCTCGGTTTCTTTTAGGCCTCTTTTGTATATTTTGTTACAGTAATGATTTACAATGTGATCCATTAGTTTATTTTGCTTGTCTTTACATTGTTTATCTTATTATAAATATATTGTTGTCTTTCACAAGTTCTATTTGGTTTTATGCTTGTCCACATAGAGGGTAATAATGGACACCATTATTGCTCGATCTTTTAGTCGTGAAAACATGGTATCAAAGCACTTGGTTCACCAGTTTCAATTTAAAGGAACAAGTTCCTATAGAGTCTTATGGATCGATAACATGACGTCCATATCCAATCTTTGAGATACCATAGGGCATCTTGGGGATACTCATTGTTTCTTGGTTCTTATCATGCATTGATGGTTGTATCAATATCTAAAGTCTGTTTGTTTCATTCTTTCTGAGATGGCTAAGTCGACATCGAGTGATGGTGGGCGATACCTTCCTACACCTCCAGGCGGAACGCTGCTATGGGTTCATGTAGAGGAAGACATAGAGGTCAAGAGAGAGAATGAACTACAATACTAGCTCGAGACCACGAGAGAGTAATAACACTAGAGTTTGAGGTAGAATTGAAGTATGTCTAGTATTAGCCGAATGGTGTGAAGCCAGCCCTACCTCCAACGGGGTTCGTGGCAACCCCAGTACTTCATGATACTTTTGCCAGGATCCTATGATTCAAGTAAGGCATGTCGCATAAGGGTATTATGCGTAGCACTTCAGTTGGACACCAGGTCAGAGATGAGGCACAAACTTCAGCCCTAAATAGGTACATTAGGTATGTAGACCACAATGACATATCATGTTGTTGTGGCCACTTCATTAGTGGCATAACTAGTTCTGACCTTTTCTCCACCTATGGCTCTTAGGCACCTATGTCGTCTAAGGAGCATAAGATGTTAGGATATTTCATTAGATTGGGTCCTCCCAGGTTCTCTAGTATTGCAGGCGAGGATGCTAATGAGTTTCTGTTCAGTTATTAGGAGAGGTTGCATAACCTCAGACTAGTGGAGTTTCACAAGTTTGATTATATCACCTTCCAGTTTGGTGGGTCGGTGACATAGTGGCGAATATCTTATATTTAGTGCAGACTAGCCAGTCCACCTTTGATGAGTTGGACTTAGTTCTTTTAGGCTTTTTTGGAAAATATGTACCTCACAGCTGGAGGGAGCGATTGCGAGATGAGTTTAGAGACTTTACTGAGGGATCACTTTATAGTTGTAGAAAATGAGGCATAGTTCCATGAATTTGCTAGACATACATCTATGTTGATGCCGACAAAGCACAAAAGGTTGTCTAGGTTTGTCTGAGGACTCTCATGTCCACTGTGGATGGGTGCATAGTAGATGGTGGTATCGACTTGATCTTTCCTTCTGATTGTTGACCATGCACACACAATTGAGGGGATTCATGGTGAGGCTAATGGAGGCACCCACAAAGGCCCCATTGTAAGGGTGGTTTTAGTGGGTCTTAATCATGTGGTAGGTGTATCACAAGCAAAGGCTACCCACAACCGTTTTAGCCCGCTAGGCCGGTTTAGGCAACTCTATAGATTTTAGGTACTCACACTGTAGGTTCTAGTGGTCAAATGGTTATGGCTCTTGTTAAGGCTTCTCATGGTGTACATTTATGGTATTTACGTTATGGTGGTCTATCAAGTCAGTCGAGTGGTCACAGAGAAATACTGCTGGTAGAGGGTTCTACGAGTGTGGGGTAATGTTTCACTTTGCTCGAGAGTGTCCTACGATAAGTCATCATAGGAGGAAGGGTCAGTCGAGTCAATAAAGTTACACGAGTCAACAAGGTCACGACAGGGCTCTAGTTTAGGGTACTAGGGTTTGTCCCTAGAGTATTAATGGTGGTCATCAAGCATAAAGAGCAAGTGGTCAAAATAGACGCGGCCATATTTATGCCTTCACGGGGAGGCTAGAGGTAGAGACATCAGATGTGGTTATAACAGATACAATCTCAATCTCCCATCAGATTGCTTATACTTTATTTGATCCGGGGTCTACATTTTCATATGTGGTTGCCTATAATGCTCCATAATTAGGGTTATCTTGTTAGACAGTGTATCTACCTATGCATGTAGCTACTTGTATAGGTGATTTTGTAGTAGTGAATTGAGTTTATAGAGCTTTTGTGGTGACAATTTGGGGTATGATACTTTGGTAGACCTTATTCTGTTGGACATGGTAGATTTCGACTTCATTTTAGGAATGGATTGGTTGTCACTCTGTCATACGGTCCTGGATTGCTTCTCGAAGACTGTTACTTTATGCATGCCTGGTATCCTCCTCTTGTGTGGCCCAATTCTATTGGTTATTTTCTGAGAGGTGTCATCTCATTTCTGATAGCGCGACGGTTGGTATTGAAGGGGTGTCTATCTTATCTTTCTAATGTTCGTGATACTAGTGCCGACACTCCTCCTCTTAATTTAGTTCTTGTGGTTAGGGAATTTGCAGATCTATTCTCTACTAATCCACTTGGTCTTCGACCTGACCATAATATTGATTTTGGGATTGATGTTGAGCTAAGTACGCTACTAGTTTCTATTCAACCTCATCAGGTGGCTCCAACTGAGTTGAAAGAGCTTAAGGAGCATTTTCATGATCTCTTGGGTAAGTGGTTCATTAGATCAAATGTATCTCATTAGGTTCTCTTGTCTTGTTCGTGAAAAAAAAGATGGTAGCTTGTGTATGTGTATTGACTACAAATAACTAAATTTTGTGACCATTAAGAACATGTATACTCTTCCCCGAATTGATGATTTATTTGACCAACTTCAAGATTCTACAATGTTCTCGAAGATTGACTTGAGATCGGGGTACCACCATTTGAGGATTAGGGTTGCAGACATCACTAAGACTGCCTTTTAGGACTCGATATGGCCACTACAAGTTCTTAGTCATGTATTTTTGGTAGACTAATGCCCCAACAACATTCATGGATTTGATGAACCAAGAGTTCATTTCCTATTTTAACTCTGTTCTAATTGTTTGCATCGATGTAATCTTGGTCTACTCCGGCAGTATAGAGCAGGATGAGCAACATTTGAGGATTATACTTTAGAATTTGAGGGATCTATGGTTATATTCCAAATCCACAGAGTGTGAGTTTCGATATGAGTTTGTAGTGTACTTGGGGCACGTGGCTTCCAAGGATGGGATTATGGTGTAACCGGTAATGATTGAGGTAGTCCATGGTTGGGACAAGCCTACTTCTCCTAGTGAGGTTCATATTTTTTTCTAGTCGTGACAACGTGCTCTTATAGACGGTTCATAGAGAGGTCCCTTCTATTGCGGTACCTTTGAATAGATTGACTCAACAGAATGTTCCGTTCTAGTGGTGTAATGAGGGCGAGGCAAGCTTTTTGAAGCTCAAGGATTTATTGACTTCACCACCGATTTGAACTCTTCATGTGGATGACCATGGATTTACGGTGTACTTTGATGCTATTGGTGTTGTCGTGGGTTGTGTTTTGGTGCAGCATGGCAAAGTTATTAATTATGCTTCTAGAGAGTTGGAGCTTCACGCGAAGAACTACCCTACTCATGACTTATAGTTGGTAGCATTAGTCTTTCCGTTTAAGATTTGGAGGTAGTATTCGTATGGGGTTCACTGTGAGGTTTTCACCAACCATCGCTATCTTTAGTACATATTCAACTAGAGAGATGTTAATTTGAGTTGTGTTTTCTTACATGTGGGGGAACAACCTATTACTTCAAACATTCATTCCTTAGGCAACCAGACTGTTAGACTAGATATTTGTGAGTCGGACAGAGTAATTGCTTGTATAGAGGTTATATCTTCTTTTATGGAGAAGTTTTTGGCACAATGGTTTGATGATCCGAGGTTGACGGTAATTCAAGACAATGTTCTTAGCAGCGAGGCTAGGAATGCGATCTTATATCTAGAGGGCATTTTGAGGATGGAGGGTCGTATTAGAGTCGCTAGAGTTTGTGAGTTGGTTGAGTCGATTCTTGAGAAGTCCCATTGTTCCAGATATTCTGTTCATCCTTGTTCTATGAAGATGTATCGTGATTTAAAGATATATTATTGATGTTGTGTGATGCAGAATGACATTGCAACATTCGTCGCTAGGTGCTTGAACTGTTATAAGGAGAAGTACGAGCACTAGAGACCATGTGATTTGACCTAGTGGCTACCAATTTTGAAGTTGAAGTGGGAGTGCATATCCATGGACTTTGTTATAGGCTTACCATATACTTTTTGTGGTTTTGATTCTACCTGGGTTATCGCGGAATTATTGACCAAGTTTGCATACTTTCTACCAGTTCGGACTACCTTTAATTTAGAGAGATTGACACAGATTCACCTTCGAGAGATTGTTCATTTGCATAGGGTGGCCCTCTCTATCAACTCACATCATGGTACTCAGTTCATATCTCATTTCTACAGGTCTACTCAGATAGAGTTGGATACTTAGGTATACCTTAGTACAATTTTTCATTCTCAAACAGATTGTAAGTTAGAGAGGACTATTCAAGTTTTAAAGGATATGTTGTGGGCATGTGTTACTGATTTCCGTAGTCAGTGCGATCAATCCTTAGGTTTGGTGGAGTTTTAAAATAATAATAGCTACCATTCGAGTATTTAGATGTGCCCCATTTGAGGCATTATATGGTAGGAGATTCCATTTTACGATGGGTTGGTTTTGACGCATTCAGGGTTAAACAATGGAACACTGACCTGTTTAGAGAATCTATAGATAGTGTCTGTATGATCCAAGAGCAACTCCGTACTACCCTGACTAGGCAGAAGAGCTATGTTAACTAGAGGCTGTGACCTTTAGAGTTCATGGTTGGTGACCAGGTTTTTCTACAGGTGCTGCCCATGAAGGTAGTGATAAGGTTCGGGAGGAGGGACAAGCTTAGCCCCATGTTCATAGACTCTTTTGACATTCTAAAGAGGGTTAGAGAGGTGCCGAGAGCCTAGCCTCCAGCTCTTTCGAGTGTTCATCATGTGTTCCATGTCTATATGTTGAGACAGTGTGTGACTGATTAGTCTAATGTGCTTCACCGGAAGTCTGTTTAGCTTCATGAGTCTTTCATGTCACGCCCCAAGCCTACACCCCAGACGTGGCTAGCACTCGAGAACCATTGCTGGCCCTAAGCGAACCCTTGGCCTGGCTTACTAACATAGCGGAACACTCTAAGCATTATTACAATGATCAAATGCTTTTTTTACTCAATTGCTTAATAAAATAACTAAGAATGTTTAAAGGTCAAATACTCCACTTGGCCAAAATGGCAACTCAAGTCTTAACATATGAAATGATAATGTAAAGACAATTGAACTACTAACTATCTAAGAAGCCTCTAAAACAAAGAGGGATGTTGGGACAGGACCCCCGATCATCCTAAAAGGATCTCTCCAGAAATTAAGGAGGCTTACCAACAGACTTTGAGTGCTCAACCTGATCAACGAGACGCTGGATGGTGATCCTAGTTACCTGCGTCTGCATCATAAGATGATGCAGGACAACTAGAATCAATAAATTGAATATACGAGTATGCGAGTTGGAATGCTAAACATAACATAGACTTCACAAGAATCTGAAAGAAACACTTACCCTTGCTTTACTCAACTCATGAACAACTTAACTCAATATAAAGAAATAAAACACATGCAATATATAGAAAGCTTTTAAAACAGTGGAAAGCAATTCAGTTCGTTAAAGAAATGCAGTAAGAAACTCAACTTTACTCATGTAAGAAATTAATATAGTTTCTGTGAGAGTTTCTCTAACCGACAACCACCACTATGAGCCTAAGTGGTGATACAACGTCTTGCCCACGCTGCTAGAACTGTCCTATACCTTGTTGTCATATAGAACGTCTTAACTAAGTGGATCGACTAGTCTATCCTAAAAAGCACATAATGAGTCATCTAAAAAGTATGATCCTTTACTATCCATGATGGCTATATGGTTTATGGAGACTTGAGTTAATATTAACTCGCGTCCCCATATCGGTGCTCAATACTACTCCCAAAATGAACTTAGCTCATTTGTTTTAAAACAAAACTTCTTTCTTTGGTTTGAGATAATTACTCAAAAATTAGCTTAAAAGCTCTCTTGGAAATCGGTGTTTCCCTTTCTTGTTCAAATGTGAAAACATTTTAAACTCTTGGGAATACTTAGTTCCATTATAAATTTTGGAAAAATGAACTCAACTCTTTACTCGTTTCTTAACCTGAAACTTAAGTCTTAAAAAAAGTTAAAACGTTTGTGTAAGACTTTTTGAAAAGACTATAAGAACTTCTTAGATTTGGCTCTTAACTTTCCTTGAATTTGAATTTATGGATTCAAGGTTATGATTCATGTTTCTAGATGATTTCTAGATGTTTAGAAGTCATTTAGAGTACTTAGAATCAATGGAAAGTGTTATTACACTTTACAAGGACTTAAATAGGCAAAACGACGAAAAATTGGTGAAAAACAACGATCCAAGCGCGTCCCTGGCACACCGCCCCTGCCCCAGCCCCAACTTTTTGGGACTCATTTTGGGTGCATTGCAGGCGCGACGCACCTGCCTCTCGGGCGCTACGGGCGCGCGTCACGCCAGCCCCTTCCCATGCAAATTTAATGAACTTTTCGACTCATTTTCTGACCTTAATTCGATTATTTTTTATTCCTTTTCTCAAATTCACTTTCGAATCAGATACCCACGGCATATACACAAAAATAACTCAAGAAACTCCTCAATCTCAACTCATGTTTAAGAAAGAAAGTAATTCAAGAACGACTAAGAAGAACATTCCAATTCCCATATCTTTTAGAATGAATTCACGCTGAATGAAACATTCTTGCCAAGTTGGTGAACAAACCCAACGTTATGAAAAGTTGACATATCTTGTGGAATCAAATCCCTGATGAAACCCGCAATCAATTCATTACGAAGATGACGAAATCTTGATCTTTCTTCTCCTTTCTCTTTCAACAATCCCTAGTGTGAACTTCAAATTTTCTAAACTGGCAAAAATCTTATTTTACCCCATTTAATCTCCTACAAACCAATTAAAATAATAGGGTATGGAGAAGGACAAAACACCCTTAAAAATCCGGATTGGACATTTCCTTATCTGGAAAGCGCAACTTCTAATGGGCATATATCACTCATACAAACTCAGAATCGCGCAAATTCGGTGGCGTTGGAAATATTATTCCAAGATCTTTCCAACAGTATTTGGAAAAAACCTAACTCATCCTGTACTAGGAATTATGGTCATTTGAAGTTGACAAAAACTCAACTTTAACACATTTAACAAATTTCCAGATTTTTATATTCTTCCCAAAAATGGTTATTTCCAATTCTTAACTTCTTCCTAGTTATTTCAAATTGGATAGATCTTACAATATCTCCCCCTTGGGAACATTTGTGCTCGAATGAGATTACCCTTACTAGGCTAAGGGTGTAACACCATTCAGCTCAAACACCCAACAAGCAATGCAAATACAACATGCCAACTTATAAATTAATGAGTACTAAGAATTGAATTACTACCTTAATCTGGAATATTTCCAGGCTCAAAGAGATGTGGATATCTGTTCTTCATATCCACCTCAGTTTCCCAAGTAGCTTCCTCAACAAACTGATTCCTCCAAAGGACTTTGACTGATGCTACCTCTTTTGTTCTCAACTTGCAAACTAGGCGATCTAGAATCTGAACAGGAATCTCCTCATAAGATAAGCTATCCTTGATGCCAATATCTTCGGTTGGTATGATCAATTAAGAAATCGCCCATGCACTTCTTCAACAAGAAGATATGAAAGACCGGATGAACTGCGGCTAACTCTTTTGGTATCTCCAACTCATAAGCTACATTACCTACCCTGTTCGATATTCTGTAAGGGCCAATATACCGGGGACTAAGCTTCTCCTTCTTACAAAATTTCATAACACCCTTCATGGGTGAAACTTTAAGATATACCCAATCATCTACTTCAAACTCTAAATCCCTTCTCCTAACATTAGTGTAGGATTTCTGACGACTCTGTGCTATTTTTAACCTTTCTTGAATCACTTTCACCTTCTCCATAGCTTGATGAACTAAATCAGGTCCTATCAACCCAGCTTCACCAACTTCAAACGATCCAATAGGAGATCTGCATCTTCTCCCATAAAGAGCTTCATAAGAAGCCATTTGGATGCTACAATGGTAACTATTGTTGTAAGCAAATTTAATAAAGGTGATCATCCCAATTACCTTTGAAATCAATCACACAGGCCCTCAACATGTCTTCTAAGGTCTGAATAATGTGCTCTTCTTTCCCATCTGTCTGAGGGTCAAAAGCAGTACTCAAGTTCACATTTGAACCCAAGCCTTTTTGGAACGACTTTCAAAACTGTGAAGTAAATTGTGCACCTCTATCCGATATAATAGAAACAGGGACCCCACGAAGTATTACTACCTTTTGAAAATATAACCTGGCATAATACTATGTTGAATGGGTAGTCTTTACCAGGAAAAAGTGGACTGATTTTATCATTCTGTCAACAATCACCCAAATCGAATCATGCTGCCTACGAGACCTTGGTAAACCAGTGATGAAATCCATATAAATCATCTCCCACTTTCATTCCGAAATTTCTATATTCTGAGCCAAACCACCGGGCCTTTGATGCTCGAGTTTAACTTGTTGTCAATTTGGACACTTAGCAACAAATTCTACAATGCCCTTCTTCATACAACTTCACCAATAAACCTCTCTCAAATCGCGATACATCTTTGTGGAACCTGAATGAATGGAATATCTGGAGCTATGAGCTTCTTCCATGATCCTCTCGTGGAGTTCATCCACCCTTGGTACACACAACCTACATTGATACCTCAACACACCATTACCCCCTTGTTCAGAAGCCATTACTTTTTGCTTATTAACATTTGTCTTCAATTCAAGCAAAATGGGATCTTGGTCTCGCTTCTCTTTTACTTCTGACACTAGTGATGATTCCGCCCCATTCATCACAACCACTTATCCTTCTGTGGAATCCATTAGTCGGACTCCTAAGCGTGCAAGTTGATTAATGTATCAAGGCATTTCATCCAATACTAAATGCAATGATCGTTCGTCAGTATAATAACCCAACTACGTGAGTTGGGGTTGATCCCACAGGGAGTAGTACTTCTTTCAAATTCAATAATAAAAGTACAATGACAACCTCTTCAATCAAACAATTCTTGCACAATTAACGCTCAAATGAAATTTCGAGTTTTAACTATCAATTCAAATTTACACTTCAACACAAACAATCAAATATTAGAGTAAAGCTTGGGGAATTGATCAGCCAATTATTGAATCTTAACGAACTGGATAAACGTTACTGCTCATAATGGGATAATTTGTTGTGGGTACGTCAAACCATATATAAAGTAACTTTCTCTTTAACAATTACCTTTTCTATGTTGAATTCTCTCAAACTTTAACACCAATCGAATGAGGCCCAACTCTTTACCCTCATCAAATCCACTCTCTCGAGCTGGATACAAAGGCTGGATCAGTTGTTTTCACAATCTCAAGCTAAAACCAAGGAAACCCACTACTAAGGACGCTAACATTGTCACATTGGTTGTACACTTCTATCTCAAGCAAGTGCACAACACTGAAATTGTTGCACAAAATCATGCAATTTAACCTCGAAACACAGCAACAACTTAGACCCACTTCAAACTAACACCATTATTCGCAATAACGGAGCACCGACTAAGTGAGTTTCAACAACTGTCTTCATGATCAAAACCCCAAGTGAAGGGTTTTAGCCACTCATCTCAAAAATAAGAAAATAAAAATCAATTAACACTCCCATAGTTGGGTACAAATGAGAATAATAGATGAAAATCAATTTATAATCTCCTCCCTTACCAAATCTCTCTCAAAATCTTGCTAAAATCACTCACTAAACCCTTTGATAGTGTTTTCTTGCTAAGTAATTCCTTCTTCACTTTCTGAATAATTTTCTCTCTCTAGCCAAAACAAATTTAAACAAGTCTGAAGTGTCATCGCTTTAAGATAACTCGGCGAAGTATGTCGGGCGTCGCCGACAGATCGGCAATTAGCCAATTGTTCTTCATCTCACCTTCATTTTCCACTTCTTTTTGGTCTGGCCACTGTAACTTTAGGTGGTCCAGGTCGGGATCGCCGAGTAACTCCGCAATTCGCCCACTTTCCTTCTATCTCGCCTATTAGTACTTCCTTGAATCTTCTTTATCACTTTTGGCGACCAGGTTTTCCTTCACCGAATATATCGGTGATACATCTAACAGAGTTGCTATTTGCTAAAATCACCCCCATTTTAGCTTCAACATTCTATAACTTAAGGCGGTATCTTGGCAATTTGGCAATTCGCCGAATGACATTGGCGATCATCTGGTCTTCATTTTTTCCTTCGTTTAGCTTGCTTTGCTCCCTTCTTGATCAATAGTGTCCATGCATCGTTCCTAAATCCAAATACCTGAAATTCAGGGATTTACATCATTCATTTGCACAAAACAAGCATTTAAGGGCACTAATCTTGTTAAAATAAAGACTTAAATGTGTTCAAATCGTGGACTCATCAACCCCCCCAACTTAAACTTTTGTTTATCCTCAAGTAAAACTTCAAGTTCAGTAGTTCAAAAAGGGATGCCTCAAACAATGCTACACAAACTCAATCATGAATGCACACAACAACACTCAACTTACTCATGCATGGATCAATTGTGCACTCAAACATTCAAGTTGTGACACACCATTATCAAAGATTCTCAAGTTCGCAATACTTGCTTCAAATGTAAGTTCAAGCTCAACAAAGGTACTCAAATGCCCTCACACAAACAATGATTACATATTCACACACACTGGCTCAACAATTTAAAGTTTCGGAATCAAATGAAACGCTTACACTCACAAAGATGAACACAATGCATAATTTCACCCATAGGTTTGCCCTTATTTTCCAACCAAAATTTGTTTCCACTTACTCAAGATCATAAAGTTCTTTTCAAGGCTTGTAATGGGGCTCAGTGCAAAGGTATGGTCATTTAGGCTCAATGGCTATAGTCCTCATGAGATTAGGTATGGACAACACTTCCTTTCCTTTGCTTCATCATTCTTCATTCGTGCTCACAAGTCATCCCATTATTCACTTTCCATGGATTGTTGAATACCCAATTGCTTTTTGTATTTTCACAACTTTTTCATTCTTTTTCTCTTTTTTTTAGAGGGGTTCTAGTTTTCTCAAAACATGGGTAAAAGGGGATTTTCTTGCACATCTAGATTTACCTTCTCTTTACACCACAACCCCAACTTATGCCTTTGGCCTAAGTTGGCTTCTCAAACAAACCACAAATCATGAGGATTATGGGTAATGGATCAGTAAAAGATCACAATGTCATCAAGTTTCTTCCAAGAAAAGGTTAAGGCTTAAAGGGTGTTGAGCGAGGTTCACGCACTCACAAGGTAGGCCACAAAAGAGGTATAATGTCAAATTTGTTCACACTCTTCAAAGTTGCCTAAGATCATCTCAAGGGTTCACATCACTTAGTTAGTCGGACCAACGGGGTAAATTCTAGGTGTCATCACACATGGTTATGGTATGCTCATTACATACAAGGCATTGACACCATAGTCAACTAAGACTCCACACTTTCGCTAGTGTGCAATGTTCATCACAAGAGACTCAATTCGATACTTGGCTAGTCACCTCGAGATGTAAAGAGTTTAAATATTGTCTATGCAACTTCACTTGGCCTCATTGTAGCCGCACATTCATTTTTGTTAGAGATTATGAGCACTATTTAAGTCATCGATATTGATCAAAATGGAAACTCAAATTTGCGAGAGAACATCCACATACACAAACATGAGAGGTGACATAAAGAGGAAGAGGAGGAGGTTCGTTCAGTTCACTGTCCAATTTCCACCCCGACCAAAAGCATTCAACATTGTCCTAAATGTTGGTAGAGAATATGAATTACCGCAAATAGAACAAAATAGGAATAATAAATAAAGACTAACAAGAAATGAAAACAATCTATTATGTAAACAAGTAGAGCAGGGTAGCGAGGAATCTTCACTAAATGCCCAGTTGACGATGGAGTGAAGCTGTCACCGAATGCTTCGGTGATGCACCTAATGTCTTTCAGATCGCCCTTAGTTCTAGTGGACTGAAATCCTAGAGAAGAAAGATCAGCAAAGATGTAGGGGGTCACGGAAGAACTTGGCAATCCGCATTATGAACTTAGAATGTCGCCGGTCGATCCTTGAGGGACGGTATCAACGTTGACTCAAAATGGCGAGAAACGTTGGGTGGCCTAAGCGCACTAGTAATACGCCGACTAGTGAAGGTGTCCTGCCAAATGATCTAGAGTGAGTCTCGACCTCATTATTGAAATCCTTAAGGCGAACCAAATTTTGCTCGCTAAACTGGTTCGGCGACTCACTCATGATCCTGCTCCTGTAAAATCAACACACATTATTTAAAACACTAGCACTTGGGTTGCCTCCCAAGAAACACCTTATTTAACGTCGTGATACGTCGTGGAAATGTTCTCAAGCATATCCCAAGTACACCATCTCAATCAAAGAAATCTCCTGGCATTCTCCAAAGTATAATTTCAAATGTTGCCCATTCACCTTAAATGTAAGTCCTTCTTGACCCTCAACTTCTATGGCACCATTTGTAAATACTCGTGTCACTCTTAATGGTCCGGACCATTTGGACTTGAGTTTTCTGGGAAAAAGTCTAAGTCGGTAGTTGTATAGCAACACCCAATCTCCCACCTTGAACTCTAGCTTAAGTATTTTAGCATCATGCCACTTCTTCATCATTTTCTTGTAGAGAGTTGAGCTTTGTAAGCTTTGAACCTGAATTCGTCCAACTCGTTTAATTGTTCTACTCTCTCTTTTGAAGTATTTGTCCAGTCCAGATTCAGAGTTTTCAGTGTCCACATCGCTTTTTGTTCTAATTCAACTGGTAAATGGCAACATTTTCCAAAAACTAGCTGATACCGAGACATACCGATTGGAGTTTTATATGCAGTGCGATATGCCCATAGTGCGTCATCAAGGTTTCGAGACCAATCAGTCCCGTTAGCGTTCACCGTCTTAGCCAAGATACTTTTGATCTCCCGGTTTGAGACTTCAACTTGACCTCTTGTTTGGGGATGATATGGAGTTACTACCTTGTGTTTCACTACATACTTACTCAATGCAACTGAAAACCATTTATTGCAAAAGTGCGATCCGCCATCACTAATGATAGCTCAAGGAGTACCGAATCTATCAAAGATGTAGCATTTTAGAAATTGAACCACACTTTCCCTTTATTATTTGGAAATGCAACAGCCTCCACCCATCTAGAAACATAATCTACTGCCACTAAGATATACCTATTACCAAATGAACTAAGAAATGGGCCCATTAAATCTATTCCCCAATCATCAAATAGTTCAAATTCTAAAATGGAAGTAAGGGGTAATTTGTGTCTTCTAGACACTTCAACTTGCACCTGACATTGAGCACATTTATTCACAAATCCATGTGCATCCTTGTAGAGGGATGACAGTAATAGCCGCTTTGGAGAACTTTAGTGGTTGTACCCACACCGCTATGTGGCCCCCATCTGGGGAAGCATGACAAGCATGGAGAATTTCTACCGGGACACATCTTCTAATTATATGGTCTGCACACTCTCGAAATAAGTATGGTTCATCCCAAAAGTACTTTTTAACGTCGAACATGAACCTCTTTTGTTGGAAGAAGTTATGCACGTCCGGCATTAATCCGCACACTATGTGATTGGTAAAATCTGCATACCATGGAATTTGTTTGAGAGTTATTGCAAAAACTTGTTCATTGGGGAAAGAATTATCAATGTCAACCTCGGGGTTGTCATCCTCCATGCCCTCTAATCGTGATAGGTGGTCAGCCACTTGGTTTTCGCTACCTCATTTATCTTTGACCTCAAAGCCAAATTCATCCAATAGTAGTACCCACCTTATCAACCTTGGTTTGGCATCCTTCTTTACCATTAGGTAACGGAGTGCAGCATGATCAGTGTGAACAATTACTTTAGTGCCTAACAAGTATGCCCAGAATTTCTCAAATGTATAGACTACCGCTAGCAACTCGTCTTCAGTAACATTATAGTTACGTTGAGCACTATTTAGAGTCTTACTCGCGTAGTAAATTGGGTGAAATACTTTGTTGCATTTTTTACCCAGCGCCGTTCCACTTGCGTCACACATTACTTCGAAAGATTTTGACCAATCAGGACTAATAATGACCGGGGTGCATATTAATTTCTCCTTTAAGCACTAGAAAGGCACCATACAATCATCACCAAATTGGAATTTCACCTCTTTCTCTAAGAATTTGAATAGAGGATGTGCAATCTTTCAGAAGTCTTTGATGAACCTCCGGTAGAAACTGGCATGCCCCAAGAAACTGTGAACACCCTTCACTAAAATTGGCGGAGGTAGTTTCTCAATCACTTCAATCTTCGCCTTATCAACCTCTTATCCCTATTGTGACACCTTGAGACCGAGAACTATGCCCTCTTTCACCATGAAGTGGCATTTTTTCCAATTCAAAACCAAGTTTTTCTCAACGCAACTTTGGATCACTTGCCCCAAGTGTGCCAAGCACTCTTCAAACGTGTCCCCTATGACTGAGATATCGTCCATGAATACTTCCATAGAATCCTCTACCATGTTCGCGAAAATGGATAACATGCATTGTTGAAATGTTGCCGAGGCATTACATAGCCCAAATGGCATTCTCCTAAATGCAAACGTTCCATAAGGATAGGTTAAAGTTGATTTCTCTTGGTCTTCAGGCACAGTGGAAGTTTGGTTGTAATCGGAGTATCCATCCAAAAAGCAGCTCCAACCTCTCTCTAATAGTTGATCGAGCATTTGATCCATGAAAGGCATGGAGAAGTGATCCTTTTTAGTCCACAAATTTAGTTTTCGATAATACATGCATACTCTTCACCCGGTCACCGGTCTTGTAGGCACAAGCTCCCCCTTTGCATTTGGGACCACTGTGATACCCCTTTTTTTTGGCACACATTACACCGGGCTTACCCATTTGCTATCACCAATAGGGTAGATCACACATGCTTCTAACCACTTTATTATCTCCTTTTTCACTACTTCTTGCATTGGTGGGTTCAATCTCCGTTGATGTTCAACACTTGGTTTACACGCAATGTCAAGCCAAATTTTGTGAGTACATATATGCCCACTATATCAGCTATGGTCCAACCTATAGCTTTGATATTCATTCCTAACACCTCAAGAAGTAATTTCTCCTGCCATTGAAACAAGTTAGCCGCAATAATTACCGGTAGAGTGTTATTTGCCCCCAAGAGAGCATACCGGAGATGGGAGGGAAGTGATTTTAATTCCAGATGTAGTGGTTTTTCTGTTAATGGTTTTGCAGGAGGACTCTCTCTATTTTTCAAATCAATGTCCAATTTCGATGGAATCTTTGAGTATCCTCCTAAGCCTGAAAGAGCAGCTACTACCTCTTCATAACCTTGAATTTCTAATTCATTATAGTTAGCAAGCACGGCTTCAAGAGATTCGCTCATGCAAATCAAATGGCTCACGCTAGCCACCGCCTAATCGATAGCATCAATGGTAGACATCACATGAATATCACTTGGGTGTTTCATTGAATTACAAACATTGAAGGTCACTTCATCTTCGTTCACCCGAAACTTCAACTCTCCACTTTCAACATCCACCAATGCTCTTCCGGTTGCTAAGAATGGTCTTCCCAAAATAATGGGAATTGTAGCATCTATTTCATAATCAAGAATGACAAAATCGACCGGGAAAATGAACCGCTCAACCTTCACCAAGATGTCGTAAAGTATCCCTACAGGATGCTTGATAGAACGGTCAGCCATTAGGAGTCTCATTGTGGTTGCTTTTGGTTCTTCTAACCCAAGTTGCTTGTATATCGCGTAGGGCATTAAGTTAATGCTTGCCCCCAAATCGCATAAAGCTTTAGCGAATTGGAGCATATCAATGGTGCAAGGGATGGTGAATGCCCCGGGATCTTGTCTCTTTTTTATTAGCTCCTTAGTCATGATTGCACTACAACTATGGAAAACTTCAATTGTCTCAAAATCCAAGCTCCTCTTCTTTGTGACTAGCTCTTTCATTAACTTGGCATATCCCGACATTTCCAACAATACCTCCATAAGGTGGAGGTTGATTGATAATTTCTTGAACACCGACAAGAACTTCTTGAACTTCTCATCTTCATTCTTCTTCTTTAAGCATTGGGGAAATGGTGGAGGTATTTTGGGTAAAGGTTGCATGACTTTCAGAATTTCAACGTGTTGTTCCACTTCCTTTTGTGGTTCTTTGGCAAGGTTTTGATGGATAAGTAACTCTTGTTCCTCTATGCGTTTACCTTCTTCATGCTTTTGATCATCTTCATTTCCCATCGCATTACATATTGCCACCTTTCAACTACGAGTAACCACATCCAACCCTTTATCGACATCTTTCATCATTATCTTTGGCTTCAATTGAGTTGATAATAAGCTCAGTTTTCCTTTAAGTACCTTGATGGTATCGGCATGAGAGTTTACTTTACTGTTCAATGATGAAAAGTCATATTTCATCCCTTTCAATAGATCATCGGAACCTTAAACTTTATGAAGTATGCATGACAATAAGTCATGCACTCGAGGGCTGCTTGAAATCCATTTGATTTTTGGCTCTCACTCAAGTGAGTATGGTTCTCCTCATGATCATCTTCCCTTCTCCAATAATCATTTTTCTCAGCCCAATATTGGTAGTATCTCTTTTGTTCTTCTCCCTTATGATAGTTCCAACCTTCATTTCTGCCTCGTTGTAGGTAGTTTTAGTTGAAACCCTCCTCATATATCTTGGAGTTCCAACCTTGATTATCCCCTAGCCTTGAGTAATCGGAAGAAGAACCCTCATCAACTATAAACACTCCACATGTCCCCTACATGTGCTCTTGTAGATATTCCATTTGGGTTAACATCTTCTTGATGTTTTCATCCCCCTCTCTCTCTTTTTATCAAGTTGCTTTTGCGTTAGTCTAAAACAATATGGAGAGACTTGATCCTCTTTGGTGTACCACACTTGGTTTATTCTAGTCATCTCATCAAGAAGAAACGAAGCTACCTCAAATGATTGTAACATTATTCCTCCTCGTACCAATTGATCGGCCACTCATTTATCAACCGAATCGAGACTTCGATAGAAATATTGAAGTAGCAAATCATTTGGTAGCCCATGAGTTGGGCATTTAAGTAGGAGCTTCTTGAATCTCATATACGTTTCATGTATGGGTTCCCCTTCCCGTCGCTTGAAACTTTGAATTTCATCTCTAAGTTTCATCATCCTTGATGGAGGAAAGAATCTTGTGTTAAACTCTATAACCAGCTCCTCCCATGACGTGATGGACTTGTTTGGTAATTCGGCTAACCACTTATTAGCATCTCCCGTTAAGGACAGTGGAAATAACCTCAGCCGAATTGACTATTCTGACACATTTTTGAATGAAAAAGGGCTGCAAACCTCTGTAAAAGTTTCTCATATGCTCATGCGGGTCTTCGTGATCTAGCCCTCCATATAGTCCCCTCATTTGGAGAAGATGAAGAGTTGTGCTAGTGACTTCAAACATCGCATTCTCATCAATTTGTGGGATGCAAGTTGCACCCATTCCACTCGATTGAGCTGGGTTGTAGACACTATTGATTTCGCCTATACCATCTTGATGACCTGCTTGGCTGCCATTCATCTCTTCCTCACTCTTTTTCACTTCTACGCAATCCAACCAACACTTACAGAAAGTAGCCAAAACTAATTCAACTACGGCAAACAAATTTGAGAGTGTAAAATCTTCAATCAAAGAATTCTAAGTAACGTTACTCCCTGGCAGAAACGCCATTTTGATTAATGTATTAAGGCATTTCATCCAATACTAAATGTCAATGATCGTTCGTCAGTATAATAACCCAACTGCGTTAATTGGGGTCAATCCCACAGGGAGTAGTACTTCCTTCATATTCAATAATAAAAGTACAATGACAACCTCTTCAATCAAACAATTCTTGCACAATTTACGCTCAAATCTCAAATTCTAGGTTTTAACTATTAATCCAAATTTACACTTCAACACAAACAATCAAATATTAGAGTAAAGCTTGGGGAATTGATAAGCCAATTATTTAATCTCAACAAAGTGGATAAACGTTATTGCACATAATTGGATAATTTGTTGTGGGTAGCTCGAACCGTATATAAAGTAACTTTCTCTCCAACAATTACCTTTTCTATGTCAAATTCTCTCAAACTTCAACACCAATCGAAAGACGCCCAACTCTTTACCCTCATCAAATCAACTCTCTCGAGATGGATACAAAGGTTGGATCACTTGTTTTCACTCTCTCGAACTGAAACTAAGGAAACTAACTACTAAGGATGCTAAGATTGCCACCTTGGTTCTACAGCTCTCTCTCAAGCAAGTGCAAAACATTGAAATTGTTGCACGAAATCATGAAATTCAACCTCGAAACACAGCAAAAACTTAGACCCACTTCAAACTAACACCATTATTCGCAATTAAGGAACACCCACTAAGTGAGTTTCAACAATTGGCTTCTTGATCAAAAACCCAAGTGAAGGGTTCTAGCTACTCATCTAAAAAAATAAGTGAATCAAAATCAATTATTTATCCCATAGTTGGGTACAAATTGAGAATTATAGATGAAAATCAATTTATAATCTCCTTCCTTACCAAATCTCTCTCAAAATCTTGCTAAAATCACTCACTAAACCCTTTGGTACTGTTTTCTCTCTCAGTAATTCCTTCCTCACGTTCTGAATAGTTTTCTCTCTCTATCCAAAACAAATTTAAACAAGTCTGAAGTGTCACTGCTTTAAGACCACTTGGTGAAGTAAGTCGGGCTTCGCCGACAAATCGGTGATTCACCGATTGTTCTTCATCTCGCCTTCATTTTCCACTTCTTCTTGGTCTGGCCACAGTAACTTTGGGCGGTCCAGATCGGGATCACCGAGTAACTCCATGATTCGCCATCTTTCCTTCTATCTCAACTATTAATGCCTGCTTGAATCTTCTTCAGCACTTTTGGCAGCCAGGTTATCCTTCGCCGAATAGATCGGCGATATGCCGAATACGGTTGCTACTCACCAAAATCACCCCCATTTTAGCTCCAACATTCTATAACTTTAGGCGGTATCTTAGCAATTTGGTGATTCGCCGAATGACATTGGCGATCATCTGGTCTTCATTTCTTCCTTCTTTTAGCTTGCTTTGCTCCCTTCTTGATCAATAGTGTCCATGCATTGTTCCTAAATCCAAATACCTAAAATTCAGGGATTTACATCATTCATTTGAACAGAAAAAGCATTTGAGGGCACTAATTTTTTTTAAAATAAAGCCCTGAATGAGTTCAAATTGTGGACTCATCACAAGTGTATGCACATATTTCGCTAACTCTCTTTGTTCATCCTCAAGATGGGCGGTACTACCCATAGACAACCTGGTTAAAGCATTAGAAACAACATTAGCCTACCTAGGTGGTAAAGAATACTCATGTCATAATCCTTAAATAATTCTAACCACCTTCTTTGTCCTAGATTAAGCTCTTTCTGAGTAAACACATACTGAAGGCTCTTGTGATCAGTGAACACATCTACATGCACACCATACAAATAATGACACCATATCTTCAAATCAGATACTACGATAGCCAACTCTAAGTCATGGGTTGGGTAGTTCTTCTCATGAACTTTCAACTGTCTAGAGGCATAAGCTATAACCTTTCCATTCTGCATTAACAGGCAACCCAAACTAACTCTAGATGCATCACAATACACCACAAAATATTGAGTACCTTCTGGTAAGGTCAATATTAGGCACTAGTTAACCTCATTTTCAATTCCTGAAAGCTTTTCTCACAAGCATTAGACCATTGAAACTTCACTGTCTTTTGAGTTAATTTGGACAAAGGGGATGAAATAGATGAGAACCTCTCTACGAACCTTCTATAATAGCCAACCAAACCCAAGAAACTCCTAATGTCAGTTAGAGATGTGGGTCTAGGCCAATCCTGCACTGCCTTTATCTTATGGGTATCAACTTTAATTCCCTTTCAAGACACAATATGGCCTAAGAATGCCACTGACTCCAACCAAAAGTCACACTTAAAGAACTTGGCATATAACTTTTTATCTTTTAAAGTCTGGAGAACTATTTGGAGATGACTAGCATGATCTTTTTCATTCCTTGAATAGATTAATATGTCATCAATGAAGATGATAAAAAACATATCTAAATAAGGTTTGGATACTCTATTAATAATGTCCATGAACGCTGCAAGTGCATTGGTTAACCGAACGACATGACTAAAAAATTATAATGACCATAACGGGTCCTGAATGCTGTCTTTGAAATATCACACTCCCTTACTTTCAACTGATGGTAGCCAGATCTGAGGTCTATTTTCGAAAAACAAGAAGCATCCTGAAGCGGATCGAACAGGTCATCAATTCTCAGAAGAGGATACTTCTTTTTTATGCTAACCTTTTTCAACTGACGGTAATCTATGTACATCCTAAGGGAATGATCTTTCTTTCTCACAAATAAGACCGGAGCACCCAAAGATGAGACAATTGGTCGAATAAAGCCCTTATCAAGGATATCTTTCAACTGCTCTTTCAACTCTGCTAGTGCATTTCTATATGGCGGAATATATATAGGACGAGTATCTAGAAGATTGTCTATATTGAAGTCTATTTGTTTCTCTGGAGGGACTGAAGGAAGATCATCTGGAAAAACTTCTGGAAAGACTTCTGGAAACTCTTTTACTACTTGAAATGACTGAATAAGAGGTATCTCAACACTAGAGTCATTAACTCATACTAAGTGATAGACACACCCCTTGGAAACTAACTTTCTTGCCTTAAGGTACGAAATAAAACGACCGTTAGGAACTTCTGAACTGCTTTTCCACTTTAATACTGGCTAATTTGGAATTAGGAACTTAACAACTCGAGTTATTCAATCAATGGAGGCATAACAGGCATGAAGCCAGTCCATTCCTAGAATGACGTCAAAGTCTACCATGTCTAACTCAATTAAATTAGCCATGGTGTCTTTGTGATTGATGGAAATGAAAACAATCACGATATACTCGTTTTGCTAGAATAGACTCCCCAACAGGTGTAAAAATACAAAAGGGCTCACAGAGTTTCTCAGGAAGAACATCAAAACTATTTGCAACATAAAGAGTTACAAAAGATAAACTTGCTCTTAGATCTAGCAAAGCATAAACATCAAGAGAAAACACTTTGATCATACCAGTGACAACATCTGGAGAGTTCTCTTACTCTTGACGACTAGTGATCGCATAAAGGCAGTTTGCTCCTCCGCCAGTATCAGAAGTAGCTCCTCCAGGTGCAGCCATGTCCAGTGCAACAACTAAAGAAGACTAGGCTCTATTGCCCCCATTACCACTACCTTGCTTGTTCTTTGGATATTCCTTCATGAAATGACCCTCTTATCCACACTTGAAGTAACCTGTGGATGCATCACGACACTTACCTGGGTGGGTTCTATCACACTTAGCACATGGGAGCCCAGCTACCTTCTTGTGCCACACTACCTTGAGATTGGGTAGATCTAGCTCTGCAGTTCTGTGAATTCTGACCATTATACTCACCTTTGTTTCTAGGTGCAGGTGCACTAGTAGATGATGGAGCATGCCCCTTTTTGTAACAACCTGACTTCGTCGTTAGAGAAAAGTAAATGGGGAATGAATTGGGGTCAGAAAACATTTGCTAGTAACTTGGGATTTCCTAGCCTAGTCCAGATTTGGATGAAATCAGAGTCCGTAAGGTGTAGGGAAATATTGTTGCAATTGTGTGATCTAAGGATGATTTTGATCACACGAGTAGATAGCTAAGACGTTAAGGAATCCGTACGACTTTACAGAATTGAATTCGGGTTAGTAAAACTCCTGAAATCGATCTTAGCATGAACGGTATTTTCTCAAAGTTGTTGATTAAAGGTGTGTTGTGAAATGTGGGTCTTTAAATTAATAAAATAGCTCACTAGTTTCGTGAAAACCGCTGGGGCGAGATTGTTGCCGCCAGGGCGGGACCGCTGTAGTGGGGATAGACAATGATTGTCGTAGCTAAAGAGATTTTTTTAAACACCTAGTTATAGCCAGGAAATATAGAAAATAGAGGAACCCCAGAAATTGTTGGCAGCAGTAGTTCTATTTTCATCAGGGCCGCTGGGATTTTCCCCGATACACCGAGACCGCTAGTACGGGATTTTTCCCGCCAGAGCGGGACAGGGCGAGACAGAATCTCTGCCCTGTCTCTCTTATTTTCTCCTAGTCACAATTATGGACCAAATCATACCCGAACTAACCCCCGCAATCTAATTAAGTGTTCAGCAATCCAATATAAGTTATAAGGTGTGTTAAAATTGTGGAGAACCTAGGCAAATGAGTAGGAAATCAGTGAGGCCATGGACGCCGGGGAAATGGTAATGCAGGTAAAGGAGTAGTGCATCCAGGCAAGGAGGTTGCCCGTCAAGAGGACATGGCTCAGTTCTATGTTTTTCCAGGTAAGACCAAGTTTGAGGGTGTGATACAGTGGTCACAGGACCTACTCTTGTCTGTGCCCGAATGGCTATTGTTTTGTTTGATCCAGGTTCTACTTATTCGTATGTGTCAGTTCAATTGGCTTGGGATTCGATGTGGTTTGTGATATACTTGATGCCCACATCCATGTTTCTTCCCTAGTTGAAGAGTCAGTCATAGTCACCCATCTATATCGTGTTATCCTGTTGTTTTTATAGATTTTCAGATTTGGGTTGATTCTCTTATGTTGGATATGACTAACTTGATATAATCTTAGGCATGACTTGGTTGTCCCCGTATTATGCCGGGGTTAATTATTATATTATGTCGGTAACTCTAGAGACCCCCGGTACGGAAAGATTAGAGTGGGAAAGGGTGTACACGCCTAAGCTAGCTAAGATCATATCCTCCATTCGGGCTAGGAAATTGGTATGGCAGGGTTGTTTGGCTTATTTGCCTCATGTTTAGGATGTTGAGGTTGAATCTCCCTCTATTGAGTCTGTTCCTATGGTGTTTGAGTCTAAGGAAGTGTTTCCTACGGATTTGTCTGGTATACCTCCGCATAGAGATACAAATTTCTGCATTGATTTGGAAACTGGCACTCACCCCATTTCCTTCCCTCCGTATTGTATGATCCCAGCAAAACTAAGAGACCTTAAGGCTCAAAACCAAGAGCTTCATGATAAAGGTTTCATCTGTCCTAGTGCTTTCCCGTGGGGTTCTCCTGTCTTGTTTGTTAAGAAGAAGGAGGGTAGTATGAGGACTGGTGAATTTATCTTAAGCCATCAAGGAGTGAATTGATACATGAGTGACAAGCTTATGGATAAAGAAAGTCCCATTAGTATACTTGGGTGAAGAAAATTGAAGTATTTAGTAATAAGGTGCATATAAAATTGGGTTAGTCCTTTTATTTTGATGAGTATACCTGAGTTTGAGGTATCATGTTGATGAAAAGGTTGACTTCATAGTGATAGTCAAGGTTGAGTAATCCTAATGGTTATAAGAGTTCGTGATAGGATGCAACTATATAATAAGATTATTGGTTAAACGAATTTTGTACAGTAATTAGACCTGCGAGTATCTAAAGTTGTGGTTTTCCAATATTTGGTGATATAGTAGTTGTATGGAAAGTTTTAAGAGACGGTGGGACACCACTCAAAACAAATTTAAAAGAGCTAGAGTTATAATAAAGGAAAATACAGTGGAATGTAGTACAACCTTTAGAGAGAGGCTAGAGCAAGAATGTTTTATTTGATTGCAAAGACTTAAGAGATATCTTCAGAAGGGTAGATAATAGGGTTCAGAGGCGCGTGATTTATTTCGTGTTGATGTGGGTATGGTAATAGTGTCGTGGGTTCATCAGATGGGTTAAAAACAATGGAAAAAGACTTGAGAAAGGATTGTGCAAACATTAGCTTAAGCGTGATGATACGTGCTTGTTTTTTCTTTTGAGTTTAGTAAATTAGTACAATTGGATTGTTAGCAGAAGATATTGTAAGATCGATGGAGATGCGATCAATGATAAGTGAAGATGCATGATTTCATAAAAATCTTCAAGGTATAAGCTAATGCTGACCAATAAGGGGATTGTGTTTTATGTTTTATGGTGAGATATGTTGTCAAGGTATGTATTGGCAAGGTGAGAAATGATCAATTGTACCGAGTATTGAGCATTTGAAAAGACTTACACCTGGGTTGATTCGTAAAGTTTATTACTATTGAATGTTATGTACCTAAGAAAGGTTTTATTTAAAAAGTGTTGGGTTATAATAAGGTAAATGGTCGGAGTGTTATGATTGTTGTTAGTATTGTGAGTATGATTCACTAGCTATGCTCTCGTGTGTTTTCAATTTTGTGGGTGAATCCCTAGTGGTGGATCAGGTGTTCCAAATCCTATGATGTTCTCTTGGTTGAGTGGGAAGATTGGGAAGATTTGGTTATTTTGAATGACATAATTAGTGTTATCTTGGAGTTGTTAAAACTATTTTAGTGGTTCTACATGTACCACCTTACTTATGAGAGTTCGTAGAAGAGATACCATATGTAATTATGGTTGTCCGACAATCTTAATATTCATCTAGCCATCAAGGTCATGTATTGATTATGTGTGGTTGAATGTGGGGATCAATGAATCCAATTCAACTATTCTTAAGAGGTAATCTATAATAACTAAATCTAGGATTTCGATAGTGTTGCTAGAGGGTTTGTACGCTTGGACATATCCCTCAATAAGTATATGATGTCTAAAGACCAAAATTTAATAACTTAAGCTTATGGAAATTTTGGTTGTGAGAAGTTGATGTTGATATGAACTATGATTTTTTGGGTATTAAGAGTGTGTGTTGGTTGGTTCAGTTTCACTGCTATTTGTAGAGAGTATTGACTTGGAATTTTATGCTTAAGTGCTAAAGGATTCGTCCGAATGATTGTGTCAAGATCTTTGAGTACATGTTGTAGACGTGTCTACGATCAACTTTTGTGGTTGGTGGGAATCATTTTTGTTGTTAGTTATGTGTACATACAACAATATTTATCACTCAAGTATGGTGATGACTTCATTGAGGCTATGAATTGGAGGATGTGTAGGTATTCAATTGGTTGTTTAGGGGACGAAGATATTATCATAAAGTGAGACTCAGTTTTGTTAAACAAGACCTTCTGTATGAGGAAGAATCGGCTGGAATCCTTGATCGCGATGTCTGGAAACTAAGGACATGCGAGACAAGTATCCCCAGTAATTCACGATTCAAATACCACTCTACCCTTACTTCGACTAGTCTTTCCTAGTTGATCACTCGGGGACAAATGATGGGTAAATTGGTATTTGTTGTAACGACCTGATTCCGTCGTTAGAGAAAAGCCAATGGGGAAGGAGTTGGGGTCAGAAAACTTTTTGGTAGTAACTTGGGATTTCCTTGCCTAGTCTAGATTTGGACGAAATCCTAGTCAGTAAGGCCTAGCAAAATCTGGTAACAATTGGGTTATCTAATTATGATTTTGATCACATGAGTACATAGCTAAGACGTTAAGGAATCTATACGACTTTACAGAATTGAATTCGAGTGAGTAGAACTACCGAAATCTATCTTAGCGTGAGCAATTTTTGAGAGCCGTTGGTTAAAGCTGTGTTGTGAAATCGGGATCTTCGAATTATTGAAATAGCTCACTGGTTCAATGCAAGCTGTTGGGGCAGGATTGCTACCGCTAGGGCGGGGCCGCTGTTGCGGGGTGAAGACCGCTGTGGCGGGTCTGACGCGACTAAAGGTCGTAAATAAAACCCAAAACGTCTTTATTCTGCACTTGTTTTACTTTGAGAGCTAAGGCACGACCCCAGAAGATTTCTTGGCTATTTTTCACTATTCTTGAGGCTAATGGTAATGTTTTCACTCCCTAAATCTGCATTTCTATCTGTAGAACGTAGTTTCTTGGGTAATTATCATTGGGGAAAGATTTTGATCTGAAGTTAATGTTGGAAAAAGCCCTAATTTGGATATTGGGATCTTGGGCTTGCCTAGGACTGGTAATGTTGATTATAATCTAGATAATTAGGCCTTGTTTATTGATCATTGCATTATTTGTATATTTTTAGACAACGAACAAGCGGGAAGAATCCGAAAAGGGAAGATTCAAGTGCCTTAGGGGATTCAAGCTTGGATTCGAGATAGGTGATGGTTGTGATTCTATGATTATGTGATGTATGCTTGTTCTTGCTTCATTATGAAACATATATGTATATGAATGTTGCATTATTGATCACACTTGTTGTAAATGAGATAGATGAATGATGGTTACCATGAAATCATGACTTAAATACGATCTTGAGGATATACTTGTGATTGTGATTGTGGTATGTTGAATGGATCGGTTCCCACATTCCGGCATAACTAACTTGGATCGGTTGCCACGTTCCAGCATAATTAACTTGGATCAATTGCCACATTCCTGCATAATTATGGGATCAGTTGCCACATTCCGGCATAATTATTGAATCGGGTACCACGTTTCGATATGCTAACTGTTTGGGTGTGGGTTCCATGAGAGGACCATTGAATTGGGTTCCGTGAGAGAACCATTGAATTGTGTTGTTTATCTACTTGTGATGAGTTCCTTCATATCTAATGATGATTTATATTGGAAAATGGTATCTTGCCCTAAATTTATATAACTGTGATAGGTGAGATTCGTGAAGTTGTTCATTATTCGTATATGTTGATGATATTGTATATGTTCGATATGTGCATGTGATTCTATTGTTGTATTGACTAATATATGTTACACTTATTGGGATAGCCGCATAATCCTACCAGTACATTGTGGTTGTATACTGATACTACACTTGCTTGTTCTTTGTTGAGTATAGGGCATCTTTAGGCGGCTATTGATAGACCTCAACTAGGTGACTATTGAGCATGACCGGATTCAAGGGTGAGTCAGTTCTTTCAGGCCACCATATTTCTCTCCTGTTTAAGTCCACCCTTTTCGAACTTAGACTATTTGTTTAAGGTGTTTTGTTTATCTTCGTGGTTGTACCCTTGTTCTTAGACTTGTCGTTAGTAGAGTTTTAGTACATCGACTTTGAGGTTCTAGGGGTTGTTTTTCCACATTAGTTTGGTTAGTTGTTCGTTAAATCCTTGGAGTTTATGGGGACTCCATATTTATAGTCATTTAAAAATGCTTCTGTATTTTTAAATGCATAGTTTTTGGTTAAGTTGTTTAGTCTGGGTTGTAGTAATGGTTCTCCCACCTCATGGTTAGTGTGGGTGCCAATCACGACGGTCTGGGTCGTGACACTTTTGCTTTTGGTGAAAGGACGAACGGTTCACATTACTTTTCTACTGCCCGGACTCATTCCCTGTCTTAGCTTTCTTATATCTGAATTCCTCTCTATCCCTCAGCTTCTCTTCTTCAATCTGTTGCACATAGACCATCAACCTTGATATGTCCACGTCCCCAATTAGCATTGTTGCCCTTCCTTTTTTGCTTGATAAAAGGGACAACCTAGTAACAAATAGACTCCTTCTACTTCTCATATCCACAACCATCTTCGGAGCATAACGGGATAGTTGGGTGCACTTCAACACATACTCATGAACACTTAGTAATTCTTGCTTAAGGGTAAGGAAATCTCGTACCTTAGCCTCTTTCAATTCTCAAGGAAAGAAACGCCCCAAGAAGGCCTCTTAAAACAAGTCCAACTAGCAGGTGGTGCATCCTCAACTCGGTTCTTTCTCCATTGATCGGACCAAATCCTAGCGACACCCTTCATTTGGTATGCATCTAGTTCCACCTCCTTAGTATCAGCAACGTGCATGACATCAAATACCTTTTGCAGCTCCTCAATAAAATTATCTAGATCGTCAGTAGTGCTTGAACCAGTGAAACTTAGGGGGTTCATCCTCAAGAACTCACGAATTATCGAAGTGTCAGCCTCTTCTTGTCGAGATCTTCTTTGTTGCCCAACCTGGTTAGTCACATCTTGACTTAGCATCCATATTGCTTCTTTGAACTCAACATTAGTAACTTTTCCTTGGGAATACACTTCAGGTACATTGGATACCCCTTGCTCCTCAACATTACGCCTAGCAGGACGACCTCTGACATCTCTTCGTGGAGGCATGATTACATGAAAACACGTGCAAGCAAGAATTATAAGGAAACTTTTTAGAGATCAAACTCTAACGCACGAAATGAGTGTGAAAGAAGTGAGAAATTTTCCTAAGAATTGCAGCGTCCAAATTATAGATGTGGCGCGCTACACACTAATAACTATGACTCTACAGACACGACTTCATAGACACCCTAGGACTCTTGAACTCTGTGCTCTGATACCAAGTTTATCACACCCCGAGCTTACACCCCATTCGTTGCTGGCACTCGAGAACCATTCTTGGCCCCAACCGAACCCTTGGCCTGGCTTACTTACTCAGCGGAAGACTCTAAGCATTATTACAATGATCAAATGCACTTCAATAAACTATTTAATAAAATAACTAAGAATGTTTAAAGGTCAAACATTCAACTTGGGGAAAATGGCAACTCAAGTCTTAACATATGAAATGATATTGTAAAGACAACTGAACTACTAACTGTCAATCTAGCCTCTAAAACAAAGAGGGATGTCGGGATAGGACCCCCGATTATCCTAACAAGTGAAAACTAGAAAGCAATGTAAAAAGGAGCCCTCCGGAAAGTAAGGAGGCTCACCAATAGACTCTGACTGCTTAACCAGATCAATGAGGTGTTGGATGTTGATCCTGGTTACCTGCGTCTCCATCATAAGATGATGAAGGCCAATTGGCATCAGCACATTGAATGTACGAGAATGCGAATTGGAATAAACATAACATAGGCTTGAAAAGAATCTGAAAGATACACTTACCTTGGCTTTACTTAACTCATGAACAACTTAACTCAATCTAAAGCAATAAAACAGATGCAATATATAGAAATCTTTTAAAACAGTAGAAAGCAAATCAGTTCGTTAAAGAAGTGCAATAACTAAGTCAACTTTACTCATGTAAGAAAGTAATATAGTTTATGTGGGAGTTTCTCTAACTGACAACCACCACTATGAGCCTAAGTGGTGATACATCGCCTTGCCCACGCTGCCAAAACTGTCCTATACTTTTCCATCATACAGAACGTCTTAACTAAGTGGATCCACTAGCCTATGCTAAAAAACACTTAAAGAGTCATCTAAAAAGTATGATCATTTACTACCCATGATGGCTACATGGTTTATGGAGACTTGAGTTAATATGAACTCGCATCCCCATATCGGTGCTCAATACTACTCCCAAAATGTACTTAGCTCATTTGTTTTAAAACAAAACTTCTTTCTTTGGTTTGAGATAATTACTCAAAACTTAGCTTAAAAGCTATCTTTGAAATCTGTGTTTCCCTTTTTTGTTCAAATGTGAAAACATTTTAAACTCTTGGGAATACGTAGTTCCCTTATAACTTTTGGAGAAATGAACTCAACTCTTTACTCTTTTCTTAACTTGCAACTTAAGTCTTAAAATAAAGTTAAAACGTTTGTGAAAGACTTCTTGAAAAGACTCTAAGAACTTCCTAGACTTCGCTCTTAACTTTCCTTGAATTTAAATTTATGGATTCAAGGTTATGATTCATGTTTCTGGATGATTTCTAGATGTTTAGAAGTCATTTAGAGTATTCAGAATCAATGGAAAGCGTTAGTACACATTAGAAGGACTTAAATAGGCTAAACGATGAAAACTGGTGAAAAATGACGAACTTTTCGACTCGTTTTCTGACCTTAATCGATTATTTTTTATTCCTTTTCTCGAATTCACTTTAGAATCAGATACCCACGGCATAAACACAAAACTAACTCAAACAACTCAAGGAATCAACAATAATATCAAGAAACTCCTCAATCTCAACTCATATTCAAGAACGACTAACAAGAACATTATAATTCCCAAATCTTTTAGAACGAATTCACGCTGAATCTAACATGCTTGGCACGTGGGTGAACATACTCAATGTTATGAAAGTCTCACATACCTTGTGGGATCAAATCGTTCATGAAACCCGCAATCAATTCCTTACGAAGACGACAAAATCTTGATCTTTGTTCTTCTTTCTCCTCCTTTCTCTTTTCTCCAAGCCCTAGCATGAACTTCAACTTTTTTAAATTGTCAAAAATCTAATTTTTACCCCAATTAATCTCCTATAAACGAATTAAAATAATAGGGTATGGAAAAGACCAAAACACACTTTAAAATCCCGATTGGACATTTCCTTATTTGCACAGCCTAAGTTTGAATGGGCATATCTCACTTATGAAATCTCGGAATCGTGCAAACTCGGCAGCATTAGAAAGATTATTCCAAGATAATTATGACGATATCTGGAAACACATCTAACTCATCCTGAGCTAGAAGTTATGGTCGTTTGACGTTGACCAAAAACTCAACTATAACACACTTAACAAATTTCTAGATATTTATATTCTTCCCAGAAATGTTTACACTTGAGTTTTGAGAAGGAGCTTGTGACAATTCAGGACAGACATGTGATGTAGTTCCAACCTAAGGAAATCCCTTTAGTGAAGGTTCAGTGGAGGCATTGTCTTGTTGATGAGGCCACTTGGGAGTCCGAGCATGACTTGTGGGCCTATTATCCTCGTCTTTTTAGCCTTCATATATTCCGTTTGTTTTACTTTCGCAAGTGAAACTCCCTTTAGTAGTGGATATTGTAATGACCCTTGAGGTCATTTCTTTTATTGTTGCATGTTTTTACTATTTTTCCCCTTCCATAACTTTCTTATGGATTTTGTGTGGTTCCAGGATGGGTAGCATACTTCCCAATGTAACCCGTTGAGTTTAGTGCTAGTTTTTTTCATTTTTTGTGGCCTTATGCTTAATCAGTTCACTTTAGTCAAAATTCGGAGACTTTGATGTCGGATACGAATTTCATCAGTTCCATCAGCTTCAAAAAGATTACTTTTGTCTAGTATGATGATCGGTTTGGGTTTTGCGGCTATCATTTAGAGTTGGTGCGAGTAGGCATTTTAGCCTTGGACTTTTCCTGAAGGCTTGACTTCGCTCAACTTACTTGATATGCGTTCATCAATATGGTTAGCTCTGAAATGCTGAGTTTGGTCTAGAACGACCTTTGGATTGGTTTCTGAGGTTTTCGAGATGTAGTTGTTGCATTTAGAATTTTGGTTGTTATTTCATTGAACGTGTTGACTTTGGTCAACATTTTCCTCAAATGACCTTTGTTGGGTTTTTTGTTGATTCAATTGAGACCAAATTTTTTTTTCCAGTCCAGTAGTATACTTGGTTTGAGTAGATCGTATTTTCAATGAGTTTCAGACCCTCCAATAGAGGTTTCTTTACCTTCAGTATTTTGTTGATTCATCATGTTCACGGGCCCTTGGTCATGTTTAAGATGACCAACCTCTCTGCTCTTTATATTCATAGGACATGTGTTGCCATTGCGGAGGGTCACTAATAGCCTTCACGACCATGGGTAGGCCTCCCCGATCGGGAACAGATATTATTGGCCTGGGTTATGGTTCCGTCTTAACCGCTGGGGCGGGATTATTTCCGCGATAGAGAGACCGCCAGAGCGGGACAAGGTGAGACGGAATCTCTGCTCTGCCTCCCCTGTCTCCCCTAATTTCAAATTTTCAACCCCAATGGGATCCGAACAAATCACTGCAATCCAATCAGTGTTCAGCAATCAAGTAGAGATTATAAAAACTTAGCAATTAAATAGTAGCTGCATAAAACAGCTAGAAAACCAGCATCCATGTGCTAAATAATCATAAGAAAGTCAAAAAGATAAAAACAAAGTTGTCTTAAAATTTACAAGCCAAAGAGACAAAAAAAAAACCAAATCAAGTGCCCTCGGACTGGGTGGTGTCCACATCTGAGTCTAGATCCTCCGAAGGTACCAGACCGGTAGCTGCCTCGTCCATGAAAGTAAAGTGCTAGAAGTCTCTTTTCTCGACCCAAGGAAGCTCCTAATCAGGGGAAACGCAGGTGAATATGGTCCTCACAGTCTTCCATATCCGAACCATCAGACGATCTCTCTCCAGACCCTTCCTCTGTTCCAGCCGTAGCTCACGGTGGAGCATCTCGACCTCTAGGGCGATGCAGGGTGGAACCGGAGTGAAGTAAGTATAGGCACTCTCCAGCCTCTTCCGAAGAAGGCTGCCAGATCTTCCTCGACCCCTGCACCTAAGATTGGGCCATCCTCGTCCAAACCTGCCGCCGCCTTACTGCTGCTAGCCCTGCCTGTTCTCCTCCTCTTGCTCCTAGAAATATAACCAAACCTGACCATAAGAAGGTGAAGGGGGGATCCATAGGAAATACCTCTTCAGCGTCGAAAAGTGGCTCTCCCGCCTACTTACATAGCTTAGTAATAAGCCGTGATAGGAAGAAAGGCTTCTTGTTACCCCGGTAGAATATTTTCCACTCTGAAATGATCTGCTCCCCCACATTCAGCTTTATACCCTGTATGGCGCACACCACCACCAAAGCATGGGTAAAGGTCACGTCGGTGCGATTTCTTGATGGGTGGATCCTTCTAGTCACCAAGTGCAGCTACCTCTTAACATTCGGTGACCAATCAGTGCTAGTAATGCCATCTACAGTAGCCCTGTAGACCTAATCTCGACGCACAGGCTCCACCAGGGTGTCTCTCAACCACTCTAAATCCATCCCCTCAGCTTGGCCTCGTACTCTACGTTCGAGACCTTTGGAACCTCTAGAGCCTCATTAATGGTTGTGGCATTCAGGGGAATGTCAAGTCCCCGGATACGGATAACTGGTAAGAGTCATCCCATCGTACAGTAGGTAGGATTGCGTAGAACTCCCTCACCCAAATGGAACGTGCATCTGGGGGAGCCTCAGTTAGTGGAGCCCAACTGAAATCAATCACGCGAGCATAAAATGTAGGTGCCTTCTCCTCTAGCTTGTGCTACACGAACCCTCTCTGGTAACAGAACCCCGTGTTGCGGTTGTCGTGATACCTTTCCCAACTCGCGGCATCAAGAAACCAGATGAAGGGTAAATTTTCTTCATTTTGACCTGCCATTTAGACAGCCTGTAATAAGTTGAATATAAGTTAGAACATGATATAATAGTCAGTTTAAGGGTACAATAAGAAGAGAGAAATTTATGTGTTAAGGGTGTAGGCCACTAGTCTGGCCTATCCTAACACAACGGCCATAATCCCGCCTTGGCGGGATTATGAAGGACGCCATAGCAAAATGAAGGCCGCCAGAGCAGCCTTCATTTGGGATAAACATCAGGCGTGAAAATGACAGCTCTTCGTCCTAAGACCTCCGTTTTTGACAGAATTTCAGCAGATCAGAGTATATAAACTATCCTAAAACATAAATAAACAATTATTTTAGGCAAAATAACTCCTAAATGAGGCCTTAATTTGAGTTCACACCAACAGACCCTTCAACTTTCCCCACCCATTTTTGTATCGATTTAACCGTATTTTTACGAAATCCTTATGCCCAGGACGTTGTGGATGCGTTGGGGGACGTAAGGGAAGTGTCCATGCTATGATTATCTAACAAAACTAGCAACCTACTCCATTTTTGATACCCCTCCCCCAAAACCATTTCTAATCAAGCGAATAGTAGCATGCAATCATTATTAATCAAATACGGAAGTAAAGAGTGTGAAAGACGAGAAATTAACCTTAAGTTGACGTTTCGAACAATTGAGCCGAGAGGAGGTTTTTTGGGAAAGAGTTTGAAGAGAATAGAAGGAAATGGGAGAAAAATTATTTTTCCCCCTATGTACTAGTTCCCGATCTCCCGCTTTAGCGGGAGATCTCTCGCCAAAGCAGCCCAGCTTTAGCGGGAGGGTTGCAGCCCTGGCGGGGTCAGGCTGTGTAATACAGGACGCAGTTTTTCTTTGAACGTTGCGTCATATCCTTAACTGGCCTCTTAAAGTATACAACCTATCGTGAATTGACCCGTGACTTGGTAATAGACCAAGTTGTTAGACAAAAAAAAATTTACATGAGATAGGGGTAAATTGATATCTATTGTAATGACCCGGAACGTCGTAATTTAGCAGAAACAAAAATTTGGGAAATTCTGGGCCACTGTCCCTCTAGAGCGGACCAGATGTCGCTAGGGTGGGGTAAGTTAGCGCCAGAGCGGGATAGGTGAGGCAGAACGTAAATAACGCGAAATCTTATTTTCTCCCTCTCCCTAAAATACCTAATTTAGTCGTAAAATACCTTAGAAATCCCAAAAAAATTGTTGCAAACTTGGGAAGAAATGAGAGAGAGATTTCTAGTGTAAAGCGATGTCGATGAATTGCAGATTTTCGGTCAAGATCACTGTCACGAATCCCGAAAATAAGAATCAAAGACCAAAACTCTATGCAGCTGCTTGGCGCCCAGGTAGGCTAGGCTTTATGAATTGAGTAATTATAAATTTGTGTTCACCGCGTAATATATGTAAATCAATAATATAATTGTGCGTAGGGCCTCGAGCACCGAACAAAATATGGTTATATCCTAGGAAGAAACTTTAGTTGATGATCTAGGGTTAGGTGATGGTTGTGATTCTAGGATTGTGTGATGTATGTTTATTCTTTGCTTCATTATGATACATGTATATATACGAATGTTGCTTTGTTGATCACACGTGTTGTAAATGGGATAGAGGGATGATGAATGTCATGAATCATGACTAAATTGTATGAACTTGAGAATATACTTGTGATTGTGATTGTGGTGTATTAAATTGATTGGTTGCCATGGTCCGGCATAACTAACTTGCATCGGTTGCCACATTCTGGCATAATTATGGGATCAGTTGCCATGTTCCGGAATAATCGTTGGATCGGGTACCACATTTCGTTATGCTAACTGTTTAGGGTTGGGTTCCATGAGAGGACCAACGACTTGTCATAATTGTGTACCTGGATAATGTGAATTTGATCATGGTTCGCAATGCTATTGATGGTGTACTTCTTGGAGTTGTGTTATGGTCATGAGGTTTTATGGTTGATTGTTCTTCTATGGTGAGTAGAATTGGTAATTATATTGATGAAAGGTGAAACGGAGGTGGGGAGTCAACGTTTCATGAATTCTTAAGGTCCGAGTAAAAAGGCGTCGTGTGTTGTAATGGTAAGCAATGGGGATAGGTGTACACGAAGTAAGTGCTTAGATGGATTTCACTTTGGAAAGAGGGATTTGTGTTTAGTGGTTAGAAAGTTTGACGCAATGTACTATGTGGCTATGGCTGGGTAATAAGAAGAATAAGTAAAGGTATGAAATGAGCGGTTAGTCGGAATGTTGTAATTGTATTTGGGAACTTTTCTATGTGTTAGAATGGTTAGGCAATGATCAAGTACATGGTGACTAGGATGATCGAGAAGATGGTTAGTAGTCAGAGTACTAGTGTAATTCAGAGGTATTTCAATAGAGGGTAAAGGTGGAGAAGTGAGTGGTTTATTTCATGATCTTACTAGTTGGTTTCTTATGTTATGTGGGAGGGGGGGGGTCGGGTTGACCGACGATGCCTACCAGTACGTGTTTTTGTACTGAAACTACTCTTGCTATGTCTTTTGACATAGTCTGGATGTAGGTTGGTGAAGTTTCATTAGGTGTAGACTAAGAAATTCTCCAGCGGCTTCTATCCTTTCTTCCGCCTGGTGGGAGTTTTGTCTTTATTTATTATGTCCAGTTGTACTCTTAGTAGCTTTTGTACCAGTTTAGACTAGATCCTAGGGGGTGTTAATTACTTTACAAGGCTTAACCAAAATTGTGTTAAGGTCTCTTACTTATAAAACTTCGTTGGTATATGTTATTTAATTTTCCGCATGTTTTAATTATTGGAATATGAGACGGTTCTCCTACTTAGGTGGTAGGTAGTACGTAGGTGCTCGCACGGCCCGGTGGGTTGGGTCGTGACATTATTTCTCAAACATGTGTGTATTGTAGTTCTTCTAAGTCAAAGAGGAGGGAGAAAGGAAAAAGGTAGAGACAAATGAAATGAATTTTTTTATTTTTTTTAATATTCTCTAATCTAAACAATTGATTCAAATCTATTTTTTTATAGATCTTTTGAGACTTTTGATTTTATATACTTATCTCAAAAGGTGAGTTCATTTAAAAAATGAAGCATCTCTTGTTTTTTTTTTGTACTGTAAAACTTATTTTTGTTGTTCTATTTTTGCAGCATGAAGAGATCGAGAGATGACTCTCCATTTGGTTTTTCCCACAGTTGTTCGTAAGATGTGTGCCTCCTATTCATTTTTTGTGGGTTGATTTTGTATGTACATAAATAGTTTGGATGAATTGTTGATAAATTAGTTATCTTTAATTTCTATGATGTATGGTTTGTGTATCTTAGTGATCAAGACACGGTAGAGCAAGTTTTCTCCATAATTTAATAGTTGTGAGTATTTAAAATCAATTTTTTTATTTTCTACTATGAATTATTACAAGGCAAAACTAAAGATAGAGACGAAATCTTTACATATGTTGCGCATTTTATGGTCGGTCTAGATTGACTTTTATTTTTTTGATAATTCTTTGTTAGGTTAATGGCTCAAACATATCAACAATACCACTATTTCATTGGTTGTATCATATTGAAGGATTTGCCGATTTTGAATGAATTATATCAAAAAATTATTTTATCTCAATAGAAGCATAGCTATTAAGTGGATGAGAGTATAACATAACTCTATATTAATATTTTGGACAATTAAATTTTACTGCTCGCTTTTGGCTATGGTTTTATGTGTCACAGTCAATCACAAGTTTCTGGAAGTGGTCTGGGTAATATAAATGGTGATAGCGGTGTTGAGAGAGCTGGTGCTACTAAGCCAAAAATGAGGATTGATGATGCAGTCTCTTATTTGAACTTAAAGACAAGTTTCCAAATCAAAGGGAGAAGTATATCACGTTCCTTGTTGTTATGATGGAATTTAAGAGCAAAAGGTTTTTTTTTTTACCACAATTTGTCTATTTTGAATCGTCATTAATTTCTGTTCTGATTTGATGGCTTATGAGGAACTAAGTATTTGATATTTCTCACATAATTGATACCGTCGGTGTCATAGAAAAAGTGAAAGATTTATTTAAAGTACATCCGAGTTTACTCCTTTGTTTAAATCCTTTTTTTCCCAATGGCTATGAAATAATCTTGAATGATAAAGATGAGAAAACATATTTTATGGAACAAGCACTCAGCTTTCCGAAAAAATCAAAGGTTACCATTATGTTACCTTATTATTTTAATAATAAAAGGCCTACCTTTTTATTCATTAAAAAACTTTATTTCAAACTTATAGCCTCATAACTTCTTGCAGGAACAGATAGAAAATTACAATTTGCTCATAGATATTTCTCCCTATTTAAAAATGGGTGCAAGAACGCCAAAGAAGTATACGATAAGGTCATAAATATTTACAATTTGAGTACATAGATATTATGGATAACCCTCGTGTTCTTGTTTATAAGTACTATTTTTTTTTTGTAGATTGTCGTACTTCTCAAAGACCATCTATATTTGCTAGAAGAGTTCAAAAAAATCTTCTAGGACGATTTAACTACTACTAATCAGTTGTCTTATTAAAGCAACATTCAAACATTGATGAAGTGAAATATAGTACTTTTAACATGCTCCTTGTTTCAAATATACATCGCTTCGTGAATTTAATATAAAACATATTCCCAATAGTTCGATTCAAAACTAATATTGTTCTTTATCGTTTTCATCTTCTGCTTCATCTAGCCCTACATTTTTAACTTGATACTCATTTTTTTTATCATATGTGAGGTATATTATTGTTGAAGTGTGTTTCCATCTCATCTAAAATCTTAAGCTGTTAGAGAGAACACACTTTTATTATTTGATTATATTTTCAACACGCCCCCTCACGTGTGGGCCTAAATTTTTTTCATGGGTCAAGCATGTGTAAATTATTTTTGATTTGGGTGGCGGTGAGATTCGGTCTAAGGACCTTTGTCTGCTCTGATACCATGTTGAAATGTGTGACCATCTCATCTAAAAGTTTAAGTTGTTAGAGAGAACACACTTTTATTATTTGATTATATTTTCAACAATTATTTTTTTTGTTCATTTTAACATTTTTAGTTAGTATATTATTAAATAAAGATAATACAATGTAATTATTAATTATGCATATGTTATAGGTTATAGATAGATCCCTTACTATAGAGACAAAATTATCCTATTTAAATATAACTAGTACTATTCATCCCAGTTTTGTATAATCCATCTATTTATCGGCTCTGTCCATTTCGATCCAAGCCGTAAAAAGTTACACTAATATTTTAAGCTAGATTGACCCATGTTATCAAAATGTTTTAAACAAGTATTTTTTTCTTATTTAATATGTTATATGTTGGTGTAATAAAGAAAAAATATAATTTTAATAGGTACAAAAAAATTATAAAAGAACAAATAAAGCAATAGGAACATAGTAAGAAGTGAGCGAATTGGGGGATGAGCCACATTTATCAAAATAAATTTCAACCAAAATAAATTTTGGGTGAGTCACTAATTCATCTATTTAGTAACTTAAATTCAAATAAATTTATCATAACCGATCCATTTGGTAGATATACCTACCCGAGTAATCTTAAGGAGAGTTAGAGTTTAGATCACATAAATTTTGGTTAGATGAAATGTGATCACATAATATTCTTTTCGTTTGAAATAGATTCAAATGACTGCAAACTTATCCATTAGCCTAGGTATTCCATTTCATTTGGTGAAATCATTTAAATGACCCTCATAAAGCCATCCAATTCAGCATTATATAGTTCTTAGTATATACAATATGATGTAATCTTATTCCTCTTTGCAAAAATTGAAGTTTAATTATATATATTAAATATGCAACAGAGTCTTAAACTTTTGTGAGAAAATTATTAACCACACAATTGTTACAAAAATATAAGGTGAATTGCATTAGTTGCAAATTTATTAATAAACTCAAAATTTTATAGAAAGAACTAACAACGCGTTATGGAATTATCATAATGTTCATTTATCATAATCTATAGTGATGTAGATAAATCTAGCATAATTTTAAAATGTGCACTCTTATTACTTATTTTTAGCTCATTTTAAAATTTTATCTTTTTTTGAATATTGACAAAATGTTGTTGGTACAATAAATAGATGTGCATAAATTGATATTAGAAGTACATGAGATATACAATAGCAATATTTTTTGTTCTTAATTTATTTTTTTCCTCACTTCTTAGCCATTTACCTCTTTATTTTTCAAACATCTGTGTGTTGTAGTTCATCTGGGTCAAGGAGGATGCGAAAGGAAAAAGGTAGAGACAATTGAACTTAAGAACGATTTTTTTATCTTCTCTCATCTAAAAAATTTATTCAAATCTAATTTTCGTCAATAGATCTGTTGAGACTTTATATTTTGCATACCTATCTCAAAAGGTGAGTATGTTTAGAAAATGCAGCATCTGTTGTTTGAATTTTTTTACTATGAAACTTATTTTTGTTGCTCTAGTTTTGCAGTATGAAGAGATTGAGAGATGACTCTCAATTTGGGTTTTCCCACAGAGATCCATAAGATCTTTGTCTTATGTTCTTTTTTCGGGTCTAGTTTCTACGTACATAACTTGTTTAGGTGAATTGTTGATAAGTTAGTTATTTTTAATTTATATGATGTATAGTATGTGTATATTAGTGATCAAGAATTGTTAGATGCCATTTTTATACCTTAAAAACTTAGAGTATTTAAAATCTTTTTTTTTTGTCTTCTACTCAACTTTATCACACACAACTGAAGATAAAGATTGAGTCTTTACCTATGTTGTATTGTTAGAGTAGATCTAGAATGATTCTTCTTTTTCAGATAATTCTTTGTTATTTTAATTGCTCCAACATATCAACAGTACCACTATTTATTTGGTTGTATCATATTAAAGGATTTGTCAATTTTGAATGAATTCTTAAAGGTTTTCTTCAATCCAAAGATAAATATTGATTTCAAGTGAATGAGAGTATAACATTAATCTATATTAATAATTTGGATAAATAAATTTTACTGCCAACTTTATGCTATGGTTCTATGTGTCAAAGTCAATCATAAGTTTTTTAAGGTGGTCTGGGTAATATAAGCGGTGATCGTGTTGTTGATAGAGCTGGTGCTAGCAAGCAAAAAATGACAATTGATGATGCATTCTCTTACTTGAACCAATTTAAGGACACATTTCCAAATCAAAGTGAGAAGTATATCAAGTTCCTTGTCATTATGACGGGCTTTAAGAGCAAAATGTTTCCTACTAGAATTTGCATATTGTCTATTGTCATTAATTTCTATTCTTATTTGATGATTTATGTGGAACTAAGTCTTCAATATTTTTTACAGAATCGATATTGTTGGTGTCATAGAAAAAGAGAAATATTTATTTAAAGGCATCATCGTTTACTTGTTGGTTTAAATCCTTTTTGCCCAAGGGCTATGAAATATTCCTGAATGATGAAGATGGCATAACATATTTCATGGAACAAGCACTCAATGTTGTGAAAAAAAAACAAAAGTTACATTTATGTTACCTTATGATATTAATAATAAAAGGTGTACCTTTTTTCATTAAAAAACTTTACTCCTAACTTATTGCCTCATAACTTCTTGCAAGAACGGTTAGAAAGTTACTGTGAGCTCATAGATAATTTTTTAATGTTTGAAATGGGGTGCAAGAATGCCAAAGAGGTGTACAATAAGGTGATAAATATTTATTATTTGAGTATATAGACATTATGGACAACCCTCGTGTTCTTTTTTATAAGTACTTTTTGTGTAGGTTGTCGTACTTCTCAAAGACCATCCAGTTTTACTAGAAGAGTTTAAAAAATATTTCTAGGACGATTTAGTTACTACTAATCTATTATCTTATTTAAACGACGCTAAAACATGGATGAAGTTAAATATAGTACTGTTATCATGCTCCTTGTTTCAAATATACATCACAATGTGAATTTAATGTAAAACATATTTGAAATAGTTTGATTCAAAAAGTTATATTGTTCTATATGATCGTTCATCCTTTGTTTCATCTAGCCCTAAATTGTTAAGTTGATACACATTTTTGATCATATGTGAGGTATATTATTATTATTATTATTATTTTCATTTTAACATTTTTAATTAGTATAGTATTAGAGATAAAGATAATACAATGTTTATATTAATTATGCATATGTTAAGGGTTAGAGATTTATAAGATGGTCTAATTATAGTGACAAAATTAGTCTATTTAAATATAACTAGTACAATCCGTCCTAGTTTGGTAAAAGTCATCTATTTATCAGCTCTGTCCATTTCAATCCAAGCCGTAAAAAAGGTACACTAATATCTTAGCCAGATTGACCCATGGGTTATCTTTTGAAATTGTTTTAAAGAATAGTTTTTCTTATTAAATATGTTATATGTTGGTGTAATAAATAAAAAATTATAATTTTAGTAGGTACCAAAACCTTATAAAAGAAAAAATTAAGCAATTGAAATTTAGTAAGAAGTGGACGGATGGGGGGTATGAACCACATTTTATCCCAATAAATTGTAAACAAAATAAATTTTGAGTGAGTCAGTAAGTCATCTATTTATAAAGTCAAATCCAAATAAATTTATCATAACCAATCCATTTTGTAGATATACCGACTTGAGTAATCTTGAGGGGAGTTAGAGTTTAGATCACATGAAATTTAGTTAGAAGAAATGTGATCACATAACCTTCTTTCCATTTGAAATATATTTAAATGACAGTAAACTTATCCCTTAGCCAATGTATTCCATAATATTTGATAAAATCATTTAAACGACCCTCATAAAGTCATCTAATTCAACATTAATTTACTATAAACAATATGATGTAATCTAATTCCTCTTTTCAAAAATTGAAGTATAATTGTAAACATTAAATATTCCACATAGACTTGACTTTTGTGAGGAAACAATTGACCGAACAATTATTTCAAAAATATAAGGTTAATTGCATTAACTACAAATTAATTAATAAACACAAAATTCTACAGAAAAGTGTAACAGCGTGTTGTGCAATTCTGATAATCGTCATTTATTATAATCTAGAGTGATATTGAAAAATCTAGCATAATTTCAAAATGTGCAGACTTATTACTTATTTTAAACTCATTTTAACATTTTACCTTTTTTAACTATTGACCAATTTTTTTTATAAAATATATAGATGTGCATAATTTGATATTAGAAGTACATAAGATATACAATAGCAATATTTTTTATAAATTTATTTTTTAGCCTCACTTGTTTGTCATTTACCTCTTTATTTCTGAAACTTGTGTGTGTTGTAGTGCTTCTAAGTCAAAGAGGAGGGGAGGGGGGGGGGGGAAGGTACAGACAACTGAAGCGAAAAAAGATTTTTGTTATATTCTCTTATATAAACAATTGATTAAAATCTATTTTTTGTTCATAGATCTCTTCAAACTTTTCATTTTACAAACTTATCTCAAAAGGTGTGTTTATTTAGAAAATGGAGCCTCTCTTGTTTATTTGTTTTTGTTACTTTAAAACTTATTTTTGCAGCATGAAGAGATCGAGAGATAACTCTCTATTTGGTTTTTCCCATAGAGATTCGTAAGATCTTTGCCTTCTGTTTATTTTTTTCTAGGTCAATTTTGTATGTACTAAAATTTTTTATATGATTTTTTGATAAATTTGTTATTTTTCATTCCTATGATGTATGGTCTGTGTATCTTAAGTGATCAAGACATGTTAGATGCCATTTGTTTTGCAATTACTCAACAACTCATAGTAGTTAAAATCATTTTTTTGTCTTCCACACAGAATTATCAGGCACAACTGAAGATAAAGATTGAATCTTTACCATTTGTTGCATTTGTTAGGGTTGATCTAGATTGATTTTTATTTTTCAGATAATTCTTTGTTAGGTTAAGGGCTCCAACGTATGAAAAGTACCACTATTTATATGGTTGTATCATATATTAAAGGATTTGTCATTTCTGAATGAACTATTAAAAGCTTTTTCATTATCCCAAAATAAGCATTGATATAAAGTGGAATAGCGTTTAACATAACTCTATATTATATATTGGACAAATAAATTTTCCTACAAAATTTTAGCTATGGTTCTATTTGTCACAGTCAATCACAAGTTTCTGGAGGTGGCCTGAGTAATATTAGTGGTGATAGTGATGTTGACATAGTAAGCAAAAAATGACGATTTATGACGCGTTCTCTTATTTGAACCAAGTTAAGGACAAATTTCCAAATCAAAGGGAGAAGTATATCACATTCCTTGTTGTTATGATGGACTTTATGAGAAAAAGGTTTGCTGCTACTACAATTCGACTATTTTCAATCGTCACTAATTTCTATTCTTATTTGATGATTTATGTGGAACTAAGTCTTGATATT
>JAJONY010001456.1:0-39460 GCA_029582405.1 Solanum gandarillasii
GATTTTAACGTTATTCTTAATGCAAAAGAGAAACTAGGAGGGCTTCCCTTTGTTCACTCAGAGGTGAGTGATTTTTGCTCATTGTGTAAACAATAGTGCTCTAATGGAATTACCAACAACAAAAAGCAAATTTACGTGGTGGAATGGGAGGATATAAGAGGGTTGTATTTTCAAAAGACTAGATAGAGTTCTGGTAAATCAAGAATTCCTTGACCTTCTGCCGAGTAGTAGTGTACAACACCTTATTAGACTGATGCCCCTCTTTTAATGGTGTGTAGTTCAGAGGAAGCACATGTGGTCAAACCTTTTAAATTTCTAAATTTTGGACTAAACATCCACAATTTTTGGAGGTAGTGAGGAAAGCTTGGTGCGTTGACTTTGTTGGAGATCCCTTCTCTGAATTTAAGGCAAAGATGAAAAAGGTAAAGAGAGCATTGGGTGAGTGGAGCAAACGAGTTTATGGAAACATCTTTGAGAAAATGGCGACACTGGAAGATATGATCAGAGTAAAGGAGATTCAACTAGAAATTAGCCCCTCACAGGCTAATAGGAGTGAGCTTAATAAAGCTGAACCGGAGCTCAAAAAATATCTCAACATTGAAGAAGAGTATTGGAGGCAAAAGGCTAGCATGAGATGGTTTAAAGATGGGGATAGGAATACAAAATTCTTTCATGCTTATGTCAAGGGAAGAAGGAAAAAGCTACATATTGGAGAGATTCAATCCAATCATGGAGGTATTTTAAATACCAATGATCAAATAGGAGAGACATCAATTGATTTCTTTGGGGAACAATTCTGAGAATCGGATGTGATGAATAATCCAGAAATGATTGATAATATCCCATGTTTGATATCGGCAGAGCAAAATGAAGAGATGGAAAAATTACCAAGTATGGAGGAGATCAAAAATGTTGTTTTTGAACTAAATGGAGAGAGCACCAGTGGGCCGGATGGATTTTCAGGAGCCTTTTTCCAAGTATGCTGGGGAATTATTCATGAGGACATTACTAAAATGGTCAGGGCATTTTTTTGTGGGCAAATGTTGCCTAGGTTCATTATTCACACAAATTTAATCTTGATTCCAAAAAAGAAAATGTCCAGAATTTTACTGATTTATGACCTATAAGTTTGAGAACCTTTGCCAATAAAATCATATCAAGATTGATACGTGAAAGAATTGTTGATATCCTTCCCATAATCATTTCTCCAAATCAATCGGGTTTCATTCTAGAAAGAAGCATAACAGAAAATGTGTTACTTGCACAAGAAATAATAAGAGACATCAATATGAGAACAAGTGGCAGAATGTAGTGGTGAAGTTGGATATGGCTAAAGCATATGATAGGGTCTTTTGGATATTTCTTACTAAGGTTTTAAGGAAGTTTGGTTTTTTGGAGAAAATGATTGACATGATTTGGAGATTGATTTCAAATAATTGGTATTCAGTACTGGTGAATGGGCAGGCCTATGGCTTCTTTCAATCATCTAGGGGATTAAAGCAAGGGGATCCGTTGTCGCCAACTTTGTTTATCATAGCTGCAGAAGTATTGGCCAGAGGACTGAATAAATTACATGAAGATGGAGAGTACAAGGGTTATGGCATGCCCAAATGGTCTCCAAACATAAACCATCTATCATATGTGGATGATACCATTTTAATTTGCTCAGGGGAAAGGAAGTCAATGAAAAAGATGATGAAGGTTCTAGTAGATTATGAACAAGTGTCTGGGCATATGATTAACAAAAACAAGTGTTTTTTCTACCTTCATGAGAAAGCTCATATTGTTTCAGTCCAGAGGTTAAGAAGATGGACAGGGATACAATAGGGTCAATTTCCATTCACATACCTAGGTTGTCCAGTATTCTATTGGGAGAAAAAAGATCTCACATTTTGAATACATCCTAGGTAAAATCAACAAAAGAGTGATGAATTGGCAGAACAAATTTCTATCTTATGGGGGAAGACAAATACTTATTGCTCATGTACTACAATCTATGCCTGTTTACTTGCTATCAACAATGAACCCTCCCAAAGGTATCATCAATAAGATTCATCAAATCTTTGCAAAGTTTTTCTAGGGGAAAACATGAGGATTAAAGGGTAAACATTGGGTGGCGTGGGATGATATGTGCTACCCCCCATAAAGAAGGTGGAGTAGGATTTAGATCTCTTCATGATGTTGCCAAGGCTTTGTTTGCTAAGTTGTGGTGGAATTTTAGAGTGGCAACCAATTCATTGTGGGGAACCTATATGTGGAATAAGTATTGCAAAAAAGATCATCCAGTCATGGCTAAAGGAAGTGGAGCTTCACATGTATGGAAAATGATGATTTATATTAGGGAAGAGGTGGAGCATGAAATTTGGTGGCAAATACGAGCAGGAAACTGCAACTTTTGGTATGACAATTGGACAAAACAAGGAGCTTTGTACTTTATTGAGGAGGGAGGCATAGAAAGATCAGACTTGGAGGTAAGAGAATTCATTGGCAATAATGGATGGCAGAAAGATAAACTTCAGAGTTTTATCTCTGAAGACTGCCTAACTACATTATTGAGAGTATCAAACTAGAGATTGGTTATGATGCAGATTGCCCTAGGTGGATGGGAAATTCCAATGGGAATTCACAGCCCAATCAGCCTTCAAGATAATGAGGAAAAAAGGAGAGGAAAAAGAACGGTTGTCGAATGTTTGGATAAAAGGTTTACCCTTTAAAATCAGTTTCTTCCTTTAGAGGGTGTGGAGGAAGAGAATTTCCACAGATGACAATCTAAATAGAATGAGAATGCATATTGCCTCAAGATGTCATTGTTGTGAGGAGTATAAACAAGAAACGATGGAGCATGTTTTTCTAACATCTCCCATAGCCCAAAGGCTGTGGAAGAAGTTTGTTTCCTGTGTAGGTATTCAACTAAATGAAGTGCATCTACAACAACTTATAAATTCTTGGTGGAAGGTCAAGAGTACTACTATCAAAATACAAAAAATCTTCAAGATAGTACCATCGATCCTAATGTGGGAACTATGGAAGCAAAGAAATGCTAGGAGATATGCAAGAGAAGTAAGTTTTTTCAAACTGGTCCAACAATGTTGAAACACAATAAACCAGTTCATAAAACAAACCTACCCTTGGATTCAATTTCCAACAGCCTGGGAGCAAGTGGTAAGTTTTTTCAAACATTACAAACCTAAACTATTTCATAAAAGTGTTAGCTGGAACCTACCGGAATCAAATTGGTTTAATTGCAACACAAATGTGTCATCAAGAGGAAACCCAGGAGTCAACACTTATGCTTTCTGTGTAAGAGATGAAAAGGGAGATTTGGTTTTTGCAGAAGCGTATGAGATAGGAACATTCACAAATTACATGGCGGAGGCGACAACAATACTGAGAGGGCTAAGTTACTGTATAAAAAACAACCTCAGGCAAGTTATTATAGAAACAGACTCACTAGGCATCATGAAAATGATTCTTAGGGAATGGAAAATACACTAGAAAATACTAGACATAGTGGAAGAAGCAAGACAAATTGTGGAACAAAACAGCTACAAAGTTCAGCATGTATACAGAGAAGGTAATCAACTAGCAGATGCCATAGCTAATAGTGCTTACAGTAAGCTGGAGATACAGGAATACAAGCAATTTGAACAACTACCAGTAAAGTGCAGGAGAATTCTAAACATGGACAAAGTACAAATCACAAGTTTGAGAATCAAGACAAGAAAGATAAAAGACATACACAACCAACATGGAATACATTTACAATAATCAAGATGTGGTGAGTCTCGCAAGATTTTATATGTACACTTCAAGTTTTTGCCACAACGAGGGATTAAAATCTGCGAGAAATAAAGAGCTACCCGGCCTAAGCTATGAGCTTACAAAAAAGGACACCAAAAAAAGTCGAGGGCAATACGATCAGACTGAAATCCAAAGCACATCGTCCATTGTCATACAAACCAAGCTCGAGAGCAACATATTTGGCCCCACCGCTAGCAACATTGATGTTTCCAGAAATCAGAAAATGAAAAATCAAGACAAAGGCAACAAGAGAAAAGGAGACATACCTGAGCCAAGGACATCGAAGCAATTGACTAAGTTCCTGTTAGAGTCAAACTGGAAATTTGAACCGAAACATACACCTACCATAGAAGGAGAGTTTAGAAAAACAAAGGAGGAGGAAGATAAAGAGGAGCAGCACCTTTTGAAGCTATTGAAGATGTGTAGTGACATACCATGGTCGCACACTGAGGACCCAAAGGAAGCAAAGGAAAACTAAAGTTTCCAGAAAGGAAGAAAAATGAAAAATGAAGGAGTGGAGAATTTGGAAACAAATGTTAAAAGGAAAGTGTTGGTAATAGGGTTAGAAATAGAAAGTTTCTCGATTTATATAGGCTACTCTTCCTTTTTAAAGTTGGGCCTGGCAGAAGTGTACTTTTGATATTTATAATTGATTAAAAGAGCTACATGCTCAAATTTGAATTAAAAAAAAAAACAAGAAAGATAGATTCCAAAAAGAATACTTGTTTGAATTGTGATCCTCTGAAATTGAACCAAAGACTTGGATAATTTGGAGGTTAAAACCCCTTGAGAAATATGGAATTTTTTTTAAAAGATGGTTGCCTCATTTTTTGTTAATGTGCATATTTATTACCGCTAAAAAAATTGTCTTTCTAATATGCTTAAGTGGGAATGATAAAATAAGAATAAGTTGAAGCAGATGTTGAGTGCAGAGTGGACATTACCTTAGCTAGATATTTTGGTAGAAGTTGTTAGGGATATGGATATACACGTGTAGTTAGTTAGAAAATAACAATTGTTAATTGTCAGCTTTATAGAGTAGGATATATACTTTGTAATGGACAAGCTAACTAATTCATTTTTCTCAAAAGGTATATAATTCAGTTTCTCTATGGCTATCAATGGTGTTGAAGATTTACTTACATAGTTTTTTTCTCTATGGCTATCAATGGTGTTTAAGAATTTTTTACATGGATTTTTTTTCAATAATGTATAAGAACACGTGATTTAATTTTGCCAACAAGCAATTTTAGGTGTCTTTGGGTGCTCAAATATAGAAGCGTGCACTATTTTTCTCTCTCCAATTTCTAAGTCTATAAATGGGATTTGACTCCTCTCCGTTTCTCTTCTTTCCATTTTCCCCAAGTTCCTACTTAGATGTATGACACTTGGATTATTTAAATATCAATGGTGCATATTTTTAAGTAATCAAATACCTTAATCATGATTAAAAGGATATATATTACCATTTAAATCTGTCTAATTATTGCTATAAAAAAACCATCTCATAATTTTTTCACACCATTCTAATCATTTTCGTTATCTATAGTTTTTCCATTCACCAAAAAAAAAACTGTTTCTTTATAGACTAATTTCTGTCAATTTAAATAAACATTTAAATAAGTTATTTTACGAAGAAAAATATTGTAAATCATAAAATAGAATTTTTAGCATTCAGATATTGAATAAAAAGTATTGAATATTACTTTGCCATAAAATATCAAAGAAACCTAAAAGCTATACAAACTTTTCCAAAATATAGATATAATTTATTTTAAAAAACAAAATGTATATATTTTTTATCGTGACTCAAGTTGTTAAACTATAGAAGAACTCTTTTTATATCAAAAGCTTAATGCTATTTAATTGAAGTAAATCCATTTTTTCTCAAAAAATTGAAAAATTAATATTTTCTTACTAAAGTTGGGAATCTTAAATATCTTTTTTAATCTTGGTTAATTAGTATACTTCTTTGATTAAGAAAACTAATTAATCTAGACCTTTAATATTTAAGTAGCATAGGTGTCATGCACTTACTTATTCCTCAAGTGTAGCATATTCGCATTAATTAAACACGTTAATTATCACTATTATGTAAATTTTAGGATTGATGAAGAGTAAGTGATCCATTTGCTTCTGAATATTCAAATTGTTCGAAGATATGTATGGCCATGATTTTACTACAAGTAGTCGAAAACAATTTTTCTATTCCATAAACAATTTTGTATAAATATATATTCGCTTTTATATCACTTGTATTTAAATTTTTTGCATCACTTGTGTTCATGTAACTAGAGGCGGATTCAGGATTTGGAGTCTGGGTTCCAAGTTGACACATTGATTAGATCACTAAATCAACATTAGGCTTCGATTCTGCGCAACCGCATAGCATAATTTTTTAAGAATAATTTACTAATATTATGAATATATATTTTTCATTTATAATTATTCTCAACGAGTTTACATATTTTGAAAACGGTCAATGAGATCATCATTACTTATATTTGTAAATATATCATGCACTATGTAACAAACTAAACAATCATTTGAATATTAATCACCAATCCTATTCCATACTTTACCTTTTATCTATTTTAGGGAATATAATGATATTTCCACCGTTACTATAGCTACAAGTAAAATATTTGCTTAATCAATTTCAAAAAGATTAAGAAATAAAAATGTTTTTTATTTTGTTAGAAAAAAAGATTTTATCATTATCTAAATAAAAATTAAAGATGAAGTTACTAAAATATTATTTAAAAAGTACATGAAGTTATTCTATATAAATTATAAAATGAGATTAAGAAAAATATTACTTCCGATTTTTTTTTTAAGTTAAAAGAATTTCAAAAGAAAAGAAACAAAAAAGGGGTTCTTTAAGAATAATAATATTATTAGAAAAATAAAAAGATACTATGTTTATCAGGAAAAGTATATTTTGACACAATAAAATAACAACAAAGACTTTTTTGGGATTAAACTATTAATAGTGGAAATATTTTTAGAACATGTTAATAATAGAGACATTTTAAAACCAAACTATTAACGGAGAATATTTTTATTCAATAAGTCATAGTTTAAGGCTAACTTTAACACTTCTCCATCAAACAAATAACTAATAGAAAAAACAAAGATTAATAAATTGAATTAGTCAGCAATAATTACTAATTAAAACTAAGCCAACTAGAATTAGAAAGAAAAAGGAAAATATAATCTTTAAAACCCTCGATTGTTGAAGCTGGATTCACAATTCTTTAGGCTGCTAGTTAAATTATTTTTTTTTAAAATGTCACCTCCCAATTTTGAAATTGGGTCCGGCGGGAGGGAGTTTCATCCTTAACCAGTGACACCACAACAACTTTTGGTTTTGTGGGTGCCATTTGTTTATTTATACAATATATTACAAAAAATACACCTATACATACATCAGATTTCGATCGAAGCTTGTGGGTGGCGTGACACTCCCACCAGACACAATAGATCCTTCCCTGCATGTAACACTCTATATTTTTTAAGTTAAGGCCCGAACCATTTTTTATTTACTACATGTAAAGTCGTATCGGGTGATTCTTAAATTACTCATATGTGTAAAAGTTTAATTCTTTAGTGTTGGAATAAATTTGGATATGAATTAAGGTTACAAGAATCCCCTAGCACAATGTTGAGTTGAAAGTTTCCTTATCGATTAAGTTTTGACATAAGATTCCACTTATGTCAACTTCAAACGATCATATCTCCAAGTACATAATGAGTTAGGTGGCCCATGCCCTACCAAATTGAAAGTTTTTGAGTCCTCTTTCCAGTGCCACCAAGTTTGGACCCGTAGAATGGACTTTTGAGCCTGAAAATTATATAAATTCTACAGATTGGATCTACAGTCTATAGAAACTTCTACAGGTCGTAAATTGGACCCGTAGAATGAGATTTTTAGCCAAAAAGTTCAATATAAATTCAACGAATGGGATCTACGATCCGTAGAACAAACCATAAACTGTAGATAGGCCCGTAGAATGTTTTTGTCACGTCCCGAGCCTATACCTTTGGTGGGACTGGCACTCGAGAACCATTGTTGGCCCCAAGCAAACCCTTGGCTTGGCTAGACTCTCAGCGGAAGACTTTAAGCATTAATAAAGGAAATCAAATTGAAACTTTACTCAAACAGTCTCAAAGTAAACTTAGAATGTTTTAGAAATAAACATTCAACTAGCCAAACTGGCAACTCAAGTCTCAACATAAACGAAATGAAAATGAAAAGAATCAGGAACTAGAGTCTGTATATCTATGAGGCCTCTAAATACTGTGAGGGATGTAGGGACAAGACCCCCGATCATCCTAACATCTGAAATAAATGAACTATAACAAAAGGGATCCTCCGGAAGCAAGGAGGCTTACCAAGCAACTCTGGAGCTCAACTAGATCAACGAAGTGCTAGATGCTGATCCTAGTTACCTGTATCTGCATCATAAAAGATGCAGACCAACTGGCGTCAGTACATGAAATGTACGAGCATGCGAGGGGAAATCTAAACAAGACATAAGCTTGAACTAGAACTGAAAGGAACACTTACCTCATCTCAACTCAACTCAGAGATACTAAACTCATTTCAATATAAAGTAGTAGTAAAGCATGCAGTATAAAGAAAAGCTTTTAAAATAGTAGATAACAACTTCATGTATTTAAAGAAATATGATGTACTCTGATTGTATGCAAGGATACAATATAAACTTTGTTTGCATTTGAAAATACAAATTTAAATCTGTGTATATAAGAATACAAAATATCTCTGTGTATTTAAGAATACAAATACCTTTGTGGGAGTTTCTCTAACTGACAACCATCACTATGAGCTATGTGATGATACATCGTCTAACCCACGCTGTCAGAGCCATCCTATACTTTGCCAGGGTATAGAACCTATTACTAAGTGGATCCATTATTCTATGCTAAAAAGCATTAAGGAATCATTATGACCCTTTTCTACCCACGTTGGCTACATGGTTTATGGGGGCTGTGAGTTGTATGAACTCTCCCCCATATCGGTGCTCAATACTACTCCAAAAATATACTTAGCTCATTATCTTTTAAATAAAATATTTCCTCTTTCTGTGGTTTGAGATTATTACTCAAAAACTATCTCTTTGTGATTTGAGAATATTACTCAAAATCTATCTCGTAAAAGAGATGAAACTCAAATGCTCATGAAAACTCTTTTGGAAATCGTTGTTTCCCCTCTTGCTTAAATGTGAAAACATTTACTTTTGGGAATACTTAGTGTAACATCTCACTAATTGAAAAAAACTAGAAAGAGATAGAATTGGAAATAGTCATTTTAGGAAAGAATGAAAAATCTGGAAATTTGTTTTAAGTTAAGAATGAGTTTTGGATCAACTTCAGATGACCATAACTCCTAGCTCAAGATGAGTTAGGTGTGCTTACAAATATATTAGGAAATATCTTGGAATTATCTTTCCAACTCCGCCGAGTTTGCACGATTCCGAGTTCGTATGAGTGAGATATGCCTATTTGAAGTTGGGTTGTTCAAATAAGGAAAGTCTAATTCGGATTTTAGAACGGTAGTTTAGTCTTTTCCTTACCAAATTACTTTATTTCGTTATTAGGAGTTTAATTGGGGTCTAAACTGAACTTGGTCAGTTTACTCTTTTGAAAACTAAGTTAAGGTTTTGAGAGAAGAGAAAAGAAGAGGAGAAAAGAGGAAAAGGAGCAAGAATCAACAAGTTCTTCAAGAATCGCTTGTGGATTTTGTTAAGGGGTGATCCCTATGAGGTATGCGAGATCACATAGCGTTGGGTTAGTTCACCCACGCGCCAATCATGATTCAATTCAGCGAAGTTGTATAGTTTTGAAAGCAAATCCTATGAGTTCTTGATGTTATATCATTTGAAATCTCGTGGGCTCTTGTTGTTGAAGTTTCTTGAGGTTTATTCATGGTTTGAGGTGTATTTTCGAGTATAAACTTACACATATTGATGGTATAGTTGATTCTAAGAGTTTGGGGAAAGAACCAAATTGAAATAGGGGGTTTAGAATTGAAAAACGAAGGAGAAAAGTCAGAGTGCACCTGGGCAAGGGCCTTGGGCGCCGCCCCTCTCAGAGCCCCAAGAAGGGACCTCTGAAGTTTGGGTCTTGGGGAGCCGCGCCACCCAGAGCGCCCCACCCTTGCTTTTGAAGTTTTCCCTCTGGCGCCTCACGTCGATCAGAGCGCTAGGGACGCCAGTTCTTACCATTTTTCCCCCTTCTTTCTGTACTATTTCCTTAGCAACGTTGCTTATGGATGATTTCAGGATGTTTGGAAAGTTAAGATTCAAGTCATGAGGTTAAGAGTTATGTAACATCTCACAATTTGAAATAACTAGGAAGAAGCTAATAATTGGAAATAGTCATTTTTGGAAAGAATGAAAATCTGGAAATTTGTTTAAGTTAGGAAAAGTTGAGTTTTGGTCAACTTGAAACGGCCATCACTCCTAGCTCAGGATGAGTTAGGTGTACTTCCAGAAATGGTTGGAAATCTCTTGGAATGATCTTTCCAACGCCGCCAAGTTTGCGCGATTCCGAGTTCGTATGAGTAAGTTAAGCCCTTTGGAAGTTGGGTTGTTGGATTAAGGAAAGTCTAATCCGGATTTTGGAAGGGTAATTTAGTCTTTTCCTTAGCTAATTATTCTAATTCGTTTTTAGGAGATTAATTGAGGTAAAACCAGATTTTGGTCAGTTTAGAAAAGTTAGAGTTCACACTAGGGCTTGGAGAAAAGAGAAAAAAGGAGAAAGGAGAAGAGGAGCAAGATTCGTCGAATTCGTCAAGGATAGCTTATGGACTTCGTCAGGGCTGATCCCTAAAAAGGTATGTGAGATCACATAGCATTGGGTTAGTTCACCCACGCGCCAATCATGATTTAATTCAGCGAAATTAAGTCTTTGAAAGTTTAGAAATTGAGTTCTTGATGAACATTGTTAAAGGTTTTCTTGAATTGTTGTGTTGATTGAAGTTTCTTGTGATTTAATTCATATTTCCGGGTGTAATTTCTGTTTGAATATATCATATATTTAGGGTATAAATGATGCTAAGTGTTCGGGGAAGGAACTATGGAAGTTTAGAGGGTTTAGAGATGAAAAATGGAGAAGATAAGTCGTCAAACACCTGGGGATAGGGGTGGGGCGTCGCGCCAGCCAGCGCCCCCCAAAAGTGTCTCTGAATCTTCACCCTTGGGGAGCCGCGCCAGCCAGCGCCCCCAAGACCAGTCCCTGAATGTTGAGGGATGGCACCCCGTGGCTCTCAGAGCGCCAGGGATGCCAGTTCTCCCTATTCGTTCCCCCATCTTTTCGTACTTGATCCTTAGCAATGTACCTATGTTTTCTAGTTGATTCCAACACTCTAAGGTACATATAAACATCATGAAATCATCTATAAATATGAGATCATGAACGTTGAATCCATAATCCAATTCAAGGAAAGTTAGGATCAAAGTCAAGAGAAGTTAAGAGTCAAGTCTAGAAGTTAAGAAGCAAGTCAAACAAAGTTTTTAAAGTTTACAAATGTCTCTAACAAACGTTTTAACTTTGTTTTAAGACTTAAGTTTCAAGTTAAGCAAAGAGTAAAGAGTTGAGTTCATTTCTCAAAAAGCCATAAGGGAACTAAGTATTCCCAAAGAGTTTATAAATGTTTTCACATTTGAGCAAGAAAAGGGAATATCGATTTCAAGAGAGCTTTTAAACTAAGCTTTGAGTAATTATCTCAAACCAAAGAAAGAATTGTTTTAAAACATATGAGCTAAGTATATTTTTGGGAGTAGTATTGAGCACCGATATGGGGATGCGAGTTCATATTAACTCAAGTCTTAATAAACCATGTTGCCATCATGGGTATTAATGGGTCATACTTTTTAAATGATCACATAAGTTAAGCTAGTGGATCCACTAAGTTAAGTAGTTCTATATGACAACAAAGTATAGGACAGTCTGGTAGCGTGATGGTAAGGATGTTGTATCACCACTTAGGCTCATAATGGTGGTTGTCGGTTAGAGAATCTCCCATAGGAACTATATTATTTTATTATATGAGTAAAGTTGAGTTTGTTACTGCATTTCCTTTAACGAACTAAGTTGCTTTTACTATTTTATAAAGATTTTCATATATTACATGTGTTCATTGCTTTATTCTGAGTTAAGTTATTCATGAGTTGAGAAGAGCCAAGGTAAGTGTTTCTTTCAGAATCTTTTCAACCCTATGTATCATTTAGCATTCCAACTCGCATACTCGTACATTTAATGTACTGATGCCAGTTGGCATGCATCGTCTTATGATGCAGACACAGGTAACCAAGATCAACATCCAACGCCTCGTTGATCCAGCTTGAGCACTCAGAGTCTGTGGTGAGCCTCCTTGCATTTGGAGGACTCCTTTATTTGCTTTCTAGTTTAGTTCACTAGGATGTTGTGGGGTTTGTCCCAACATCCATCTCAGTTGTTTTAGAGGTTTCATAGACAGTCAGTTATTAGTTCTTTAGTCTTCTCATTTTATCTTATGTTAAGACTTGGGTTGCCATTTTGGCCAAGTTGAATGTTTAATTCTTTTAACATTCTAAGTTATATTATTATGCTATTTGAGTAAGTTCATTTGATCATTGTAATCATGCTTCGAGTCTTCCGTTAAGTTAATTAAGCTAAGCCAAGGGTTCGCTTGGGGCCAACAATGGTTCTCGAGTGCCAGTCCCTCCCAGGGTATAGACTCGGGGTGTGACAAACTTGGTATCAGAGCACAGAGTTCAAGAGTCCTAGGGAGTCTATGAAGTCATGTTTGTAGAGTCCTAGTTATCGGTGTGAAATGCGCCACATCTATAATTAGGAGGCTGTTACATTTAGGAATTATCTCACTTCTTTCAACCTCATTTCGTGCGTTAGAGTTTGATCTCTAAAAAGTTTTCTTCTAATTCATGCTTGCGCGTGTTTTCAGATAATCATGTGTGCACGAAGATCTATCAGAGGTCGTCCTACTAGGCGTAATATTGAGGATTAAGAGTTACCAAATGCACCTGAAGTGAAGCCTCTAGGGGTGGTCACTAATGTTGAATTCAGAGAAGCAATTAGGATGTTGAGTCAAGCTGTGACTAACCAGGTTGGGCAGAGAAGAGGAGCTCAACAAGAAGGGGCTGACACTTCAAGGATTCATGAGTTCTTGAGGATGAATCCTCCAAGCTTCACTGGTTCGAGTACTACTGAAGATCCAGAGAACTTTATTGAGGAGCTGAAGAAGGTATTTGATATAATGCATGTGGCATATACTGAGTGAGTTGAACTAGCTGCATATCAACTGAAGAAGTTTGCTAGGACTTGGTTCGACCAGTGGAAATGGGGTATAGTTGAGGATGCGCCACTTGCGAGTTGGGCCTGTTTTGAGGAAGCTTTCTTGGGGCGTTTCTTTCCTCGGGAATTGAAAGAGGATAAGGTACGTGTGTTCCTCACACTTAAGCAGGATTCTTTGAGTGTTCATGAGTATGGGTTGAAGTTCACCCAATTATCCCGTTATGCTCCGGAGATGGTTGCGGACATGAGGAGTAGAATAAGCTTGTTTGTTGCTGGGCTGTCTCGTCTGTCGAGTAAGAAAGGTGGGGCTGCAATGCTTATCAGGGTAGTGTGGCGCAAAGAGGTAACTGGGTTCCTGCATGTGCTAAGTGTGGTAGGATCTACCCAGGTAAGTGTCGTGATGGCCAGACAGGTTGTTTCAAGTGTAGGCAAGAGGGTCACTTCATGAAAGAGTTCCTAAAGAATAGGCAAGGTAGTGGAAATCAGGGCAATAGGGCCCAATCTTCATCAGTTGCTCCACCAGACACGGCTGCACCTAGAAGAGCTACTTCAGGTACTGGCGGAGGAACAAACCGTCTTTATGCAATCACCAATCGTCAAGAGCAAGAAAACTCTCCAGATGTTGTTACTGGTATGATTAAAGTCTTTTCTTTTGATGTTTATTCTTTGCTAGACCCAGGGGGGAGGTTAGCTTTTGTAACCCCTTATGCTGCAAATAAGTTTGATGTTCTTCCTGAGAAACTTTGTGAACCCTTTTGTGTTTCTACACCTGTTGGGGAGTCTATTCTAGCTAAGCGAGTTTATTGTGATTGTCTCATTTCCATCAATCACAAAGACACTATGGCTGATTTAATTGAGTTAGACATGGTAGATTTTGATGTCATTCTAGGTATGGACTGACTCCATGCCTGTTATGCCTCCATTGATTGCAGGACTCGAGTTGTCAAGTTTCAGATTTCTAATGAGCCAGTTTAGAGTGGAAGAGTAGTTCAATAGTGCCTAGGGGTCGTTTTATTTCATACCTTAAGACAAGCAAGTTAGTTTCTAAGAATTGTGCCTATCACTTAGTTCGAGTTAATGACTCAAGTGTTGACATACCTCTCATTTAGTCAGTTTTTATAGTAAAAGGGTTTTCAGAAGTCTTTCCTGATGATCTACTCGAAGTCCCTCCTGAGAGAGAGATAGACTTCGGTATAGATATTTTTCATCCTATCTCTATTCCGCCATATAGAATGGTACCAACAGAGTTGAAAGAGCTTAAAGAACAGTTAAAAGATATCCTAGATAAGGGTTTTATTCGACCAAGTGTCTCACCTTGGGGTGCTCCGGTCATTTGTGAGAAAGAAAGATGGTTCCCTTAGGATGTGTATAGATTACCGCCAATTGAACAAGGTTACCATCAAGAATAAGTATCCTCTTCCGAGAATTGATGATTTTTTTATCAGTTTCAGGGTGCTTCTAGATTTTCAAAAATAGACCTTAGATTTGGCTACCATCAGTTGAAAGTAAGGGAATGTGACATTCCTAAGACAACATTCAAGACTCGTTACGGTCACTATGAGTTTCTGGTCATGTCGTTCGGTTTAACTAATGCACCTGTAGCGTTCATGGACCTTATGAATAGAGTTTTCAAACCTTATTTATATATGTTTGTTATCGTCTTCATTGATGACATATTAATCTATTCAAGGAATGAAGAAGATCATGCTAGCCATCTCAGAATAGTTCTTCAGACTTTGAGAGATAAGGAGTTGTATGCTATGTTCTTGAAATGTGAGTTTTGGCTTGAGTCTGTGGCATTCTTGGGCCACATAGTTTCCGGTGATGAAGTTAGGGTTGATACTCAGAAGATAGAGGCAGTGCAAAATTGGCCTAGATCCACATCTCCAACTGATATTAGAAGTTTCTTGGGTTTGGCTGGCTATTATAGTAGGTTTGTGGAGGGGTTCTCATCTATTTCATCCCCTTTGACCTAATTGACTTAGAAAACAGTTTTTCAATGGTCTAAAGCTTGTGAGAAAAGCTTTCAGGAATTGAAAAAGAGGTTAACTATTGCCCCAGTTTTGACCTTACCAGAAGGTACTCAAGGTTTTGTGGTGTATTGTGATACATCTATAGTTGGTTTGGGTTGTGTCTTAATGTAGAATGACAAAGTTATAGCTTATGCCTCCAGACAGCTGAAAGTTCATGAGAAGAATTATCCAACCCATGATTTAGAATTGGCTGCTATAGTTTTCGCTTTGAAGATATGGCGCCACTATTTGTATGGTGTTCATATGGATGTGTTCACCGATCACAAGAGTCTTTAATATGTGTTCACTCAGAAAAAGCTTAATCTCAGACAAAAGAGGTGGTTAGAATTACTCAAGGATTATGACATGAGCATTCTTTACTACCCAGGTAAGGCTAATGTTGTTGCTGATGCTTTGAGCAGGTTGTTTATGGGTAGTACCGCCCATGTTGAGGAAGAAAAGAGAGAGTTGGCGAAAGATGTGCATAGACTTGCACGCTTAGGAGTCCGGCTAATGGATTCCACAGAAGGAGGAGTAGTGGTGATGAATGGGGATGAATCTGCATTAGTGTCAAAAGTGAAGGAAAAGCAAGACCAAGATCCCATTTTGCTTGAGTTGAAGGCAAATGTTCATAAACAAAAAATATTAGCTTTTCAACAAGGGGGAGATGGTGTGTTGAGATATCAAGGAAGGTTGTGTGTACCTATGGTGGATGGACTCCAAGAGAGGATCATGTAGGAAGCTCATAGCTCCAGATATTCCATTCATCCGGGCTTCAGAAAGATGTATCGTGACTTGAGATAGGTGTATTGGTTGAATAGTATGAAGAAGGGCATTGCAAAATTTGTTGCTAAGTGTCCAATTTGCCAACAAGTTAAAGTAGAGCACCAAAGGCCCAGTGGTTTGGCTTAGAATATAGAACTTCCGGAATGGAAGTGGGAGATGATTAATATGGACTTCTTCACAGGGTTACCAAGATCTCACAGGCAACATGATTCTATTTGGGTGATTGTCGATAGAATGACGAAATCAGCCCACTTTTTGCCGGTAAAGACTACCCATTCAACAGAATATTATGCTAAGCTATATATTCAAGAAGTGGTAAGACTTCATGGAGTTTCGGTCTCTATTATTTCAGATAGAGGTGCGCAATTTACTGCACAGTTTTGGAAATCATTCCAGATAGGCTTGGGTTCAAAGGTGAACTTAAGTATTGCTTTTCATCCTCAGACTAATGGGCAAGCAGAGCGCACCATTCATACCTTATAGGATATGTTGAGGGCGTGCGTGATTGATTTCAAAGGAAACAAGGATGATCACCTACCTCTCATTGAGTTTGCCTACAACAATAGTTCCCACTCTAGCATTCAAATAGCTCCTTATGAAGCTCTTTATGGGAGAAGATGTAGATCTCCTATTGGATGGTTTGAAGTTGGTGAAGCTTGGTTGATAGGACTATATTTGGTTCATCAAGCTATGGAGAAGGTGAAAGTGATTCAAGAGAAGTTGAAAACGGCGCAGAGTCGTCAGAAATTCTACAGTGATGTTAGGAGAAGAGAGTTAGAGTTTGAAGTAGATGATTGGGTATATCTTAAAGTTTCACCCATGAAGGGTGTTATGAGGTTTGGTAAGAAGAGGAAACTTAGTCCCTGGTATATTGGACCTTAAATATCCAAAAGGGTTGGCAATGTAGCTTATGAGTTAGAGCTACCATAAGAGTTAGCCGCGGTTCATCCTATGTTTCACATATCTATGTTGAAGACGTGCATGGACGATTCTTCATTAATCATACCAACTGAATATATTGGGATCAATGATAGCCTATCTTATGAAGAGATTCCTGTTTAGATTTTAGATCGCCAAGTTCGCAAGTTGAGGACTAAGGAAGTAGCATCAGTCAAAGTCCTTTAGAGGAACCAATTTGTTGAAGAAGATACTTGGGAAGCTGAAGAGGATATAAAGAAAAGATATCCACATCTCTTTGAGTCCGGAGAAAATGCAGACCAAGGTACTAATTCTATTCTTAGTACTCTTTAAATTTTGAGTAAGCATATTATTTATTTGCATTTGTTTGTTGGGTGTTTGAACTTGATGTTACGCCTTGAGCCTAGTAAGAATAATCTCATTCGAGGACGAATGTTACCAAGGGGGAGATATTGTAACATCTCGCAATTTGAAATAACTAGGAAGAAGCTAATAATTGGAAATAGTCATTTTTGGAAAGTGAAAATCTGGAAAATTGTTAAAGTTAGGAAAAGTTGAGTTTTGGTCAACTTCAAATGGAAATAACTCCTAGATCAGGATGAGTTATGTGTACTTCTAGACATGGTTGGAAAGCTCTTGGAATGATCTTTCCAACGCCACCAAGTTTGCACGATTCCGAGTTTGTATGAGTAAGTTATTCCCTTTGGAAGTTGGGCTGTTGGATTAAGGAAAGTCTAATCCGGATTTTGGAAGGGTAATTTAGTCTTTTCCTTAGCTAATTATTCTAATTCGTTTTTAGGAGATTAGTTAGGGTAAAACCATATTTTGGTCAGTTTAGAAAAGTTAGAGTTCACGCTAGGGCTTGGAGAAAAGAGAAAAGAGGAGAAAGGAGAAGAGGAAGCAAGATTCGTCGATTTCGTCAAGGATAGCTTGTGGACTTCGTTGGGTGTGATCCCTAAAAAGGTATGTGAGATCACATAGAATTGGGTTAGTTCACCCACGCGCCAATCATGATTTAATTCAGTGAATTTAAGTCTTTGAAGGTTTAGAAATTGCGTTCTTGATGAACATTGTTGAAGGTTTTCTTGAATTTTTGTGGGTTGTGTTGATTGATGTTTCTTGTGATTTGATTAATGTTTCCAGGTGTAATTTCGGTTTGAATATATCATATATTGAGGGTATAAATGATGCTAAGTGTTCGGGGAAGTAACCATGGAAGTTTAGAGATGAAAAACGAAGAAGAAAAGTCATCAAAAAACCCGGGGATAGGGGTGGGACGTCGCGCCAGCCAACACCCTCCAAAAGTGACTCTGAATCTTCACTCTTGGGGAACCACGCCAGCCAGACCCCCCCCCCCCCCAAGAGAAGTCCCTTAATGTTGAGGGCTGGCGTCCCGCGCCTCTCGGAGCGCCAGGGACGCCAGTTCTCCCCATTTGTTCCCTATCTTTTCGTACTCGTTCCTTACAAATGTACCTATGTTTTCTAGTTGATTCCAACACTCTAAGGAACATCTAAACATCATGAAATCAAACATAAACATGAGATCATGAACCTTGAATCCATAATCCAATTCAAGGAAAGTTAGGATCAAAGTCAAGAGACGTTAAGAGTCAAGTCTAGAAGTTAAGAAGCAAGTCAAGCAAAGTTTTTAAAGTTTTCAAAAGTCTTTAACAAACGTTTTAAAGTATTTTTATTAAATTAAAATAAGAGGCATTTTTAATTTAGTTCATCTCCTTTCCCGCTCTTCACGTAAAAGCTACAAAAAACCCTAACTTGTCTCTTATTTTAAAATAAGAGACCTCAGAAGAAAATCGAGGTATGCCACTTACCCAAGAACAGGCTGAGAGAGTGTGGCCAGACTTGATTGGTGGGCCGAGTAGATATGGGTATGCCTATGACATGCCACAACAGACCTTTCGTGAATATCATTCTGAGTTTGAAGGCCTAAGTAGTTCCTATGATGATGAATCGATGAAGAAAAATTTGGCTATGGAGCAAAAGATAGCTGAGCTATCTAGCCAAGTCGAAGACTCGCGGGATAGGGAAAGGCGGAGGGACATAGAGTATGCGGGTCTTAAGGCTCAATTAGATGCATTACTTGCTTCAGGAGGGATTCCCCCTTGTTCCAATGATGTCACTTTCCCTCTTCGACCCTCTTAGTCTCAACCTACTCGATATCCAGTGTATGGTCAACAAAGAAATATGACAAATGAGTCTAGTAGTGATGAAGAAGATGAGGATCATGTGGCAAACACACTACCGCATTAATGAAGTTTAGAGTCGTAATAGATAATCTAAGTTCTTTACTTTATGACTTTTTATGGGACTTATTTGTTTTGTGAATGCATGATAACATTGAAATCCTATTATAAAATTTATGAATTTTATGATTTTTCGTTCAATTTCAAATTACGTTGAAGGTGAGTTGCATATTGAGTTGATAAGAGAATATTTAGTAAGTGTATTGTATCACTTGATTGTTGGAAGCTCTTTGAGCTTGATTTAGCTAATTAGAAAGGTATTGAATTAATATGACAGGTGATGAGCAGCTGCAAAAATAGTTACAAGTTGCCAATTTTTTTCCAGAAAAAGAGACCTCATGAGGTCTCTTTTTTGCATTTTATTTTCTAGAAATTTCATAAAAGAGACCTCATGAGGTCTCTTTGCTGCATTTTATTTTTTAGAAATGCAGTAGAGAGACCTCATGAGGTCTCTTTTCTGCAGTTTATTTTTTAGAAATGCAGTAAAGAGACTTCATGAGGTCTCATTTTGGCAATTTCATTTTTTAGGCTATGAGATAAAGTGGCCTCGTGAGGTCTCTTTTTTTAAATATAAAATAAAAATAAATAATATAATAGTGACCTCATGAGGCCACCTTTATTAAAAATAAAACAAATGTAAATTATGAAATTGCGACCTAATGAGGTCTCTTTTTTAAAAAAATTGGAAAATTTATTGGCGACCTCGTGAGGTTTCTGTTTGGCGACCTCATGAGGTCTCTACAAAATAGCCACCTACATTATAGTGACCTACCGTTGAGGTCTCTTTCTTAAGTCTCTTTTTACAGTTTTTTTAGTAGTGTGACCTACGGTCCGTGGGTTGAGGTCATCGATCAGTGTTGCGCATGCTTTGTGATTCCAATTTTATTTCATACAATACATTCAACACAACGATTAACAACTATTTCGAGTCTAAACATGTATTTCAACATAATATGTGGTAGTTTGTCGTTCCTAGGGTTTCAATCCTTCAAATTTCACATCCAATCAAGCAATTTTTGGAAACCCTAAGTCAAGACACCCTCTTAGACACCGAATCCACTTTATTTAGTTAAATTTAGCAACACACTCCAAATACCATCATTCCAATGGTAATTTTAGGACTAGTTTATACCAAGTTATCATGAAAATACCTAACCAAGGTTAAGTACAACTTCGTTGATTTCAATTTAAACAATGAAAACAAATCAAATTTTTGGTGAGATCGATTACCTTAAAAGCAAAGCGAAGTTGAGGAGTGTGTAGAAGTCAACTACTTTTTAAGATCCAAGCAAATTGGACACCGAACCGGGACTAGAATAATCTGGTAGAAGGGAGGAAGTGAGGAGAGAAAATGGAGAATTGGGTGGATTTGGGGAAGATATGGGGAATGAACTAAAATGCAATGTAGGGATTGTCTAGGAGTGATGAGGGGATTTAATGGGGGATTTTGGGGTAATTGGATGGTTTGAAACAATTAATGAAATGAGGGAAATGAAGGATGTTAAAAAAATGAAAGGGTTTTTTATTTAATGGGGGTCCGAGTTGGGTCGACTGAAATGCTAACTTGGACATACCAAACCTCATCGATAGTCCGTGAGTGAATCGATGGTCCGTTGATGGGTTCCGTGGTTCACTCTTACGCTTAGTGAAATTTAGAGACAAACCTGGGATCTATGGATGCCAACCATAGTCTGTGGATTGACCGATGGGCCGTCGATGGGACCCGTAGATCATTGCATCAACATAGATTCTATAGATTTTCCCTTTTCTTCCCTACACAAGTAGCAAACATTAGGACTTCCTTAGGCGAAACTCAACAAGCTCATTCATTCTTTGACTTGGTGCAGTGCCTCAATCCAAATTGAACTTCTTAAGTGCCCGCATCGCTTTATTCTCTAGCTCTATAGGTAAATGACAAGACTTCCTATATATAGGTTAGTAGGGGGGACATACATGTGGGAGTTTTGAATGCAGTGCGATAAGCCCATAGAGCATCATCAACCCTCCTTGACCAATCAGTTCTGTTAGCATTTACGGTTTTTGCAAGAAATTGCTTTATCTCACGATTTGACACCTCACTTTCCCACTCGACTACAGATGATAAGGGGTTTCTACACATCAACGAACACCATACTTCTCAAGCAATGCATTGAAAACTTATTACAAAAATGAGAATCTCCATCGCTTATGATTTCCCTTGGTGTACCAAATCTGGAGAAGATAATCTTTTTCAGGAATGCAGTGACACTCTTTCCTTCATTGTTTGAAAGCGCGACTGCTTCCACCCATTTCGATACATAGTCAACTGCCACAAAAATATACTTCATCCCATTCGAACTAATGAACGGACCCATGAAGTCAAGACCCTAACCATAAAAAAGTTCAATCACCAGTATTGGGTTCATTGGTGGTTAATGCTTTTTAGAAATTCATCCTTCACACTGGCAACGATCACAAGACTTGGCAAAATCATGAGCATCTTGGTGGATGGTAGGCCAGTAAAACCCACACTACAAGATTTTATGGGAAGATGGGATACCACTATGATGCCCACCAACAGGCGATGAATGACGCGCCCCTAGTACACTCATCATCTCAACCTTGGGGACACATCGATAAATATTTTCATTAGCACAAACACGAAACAAGTAAGACTCATCCCAAAAGAATTTCTTCATATCAGACATGAACGTTTTCCTTTAGTGAAATGATAAATCCGACGGAACCAAATCACTTGCCAAGTAGTTAGCAAAGTGTGCAAACCAAGGGATAAGATCATAAAAAGAAGCCAATACTTGTTCATTAGGGAACACATCATTTATCTCAATTCTATCTTCTAGCTTGATCATAACTTCCTCCTCTAGTCTGGACAAGTGATCAACAATCTGATTTACTTTTCCATTTCTATCTTTTACCTCAAAATCAAACTCTTGCAGTAGAAGCACCCATCTAATCAATCTGGGTTTTACATCCTTCTTAGCCATCAGATACATCAATGCAGAATTGTCAATATGCACTATGACCTTAGTACCAAGCAAATAGAATCTAAATTTCTCAAATGCGAAAACCACAACAAGGAGTTCATGTTCAGTCACAATATAATTCTTTTGAGCCACATTCAGAGCTTTGTTGGCATAGCAAATTAGATGTAGAATTTTCTCTCGCCTCTGTCCTAATACTACAACAAGCGCCACCCCACTTGCATCACACATCACTTCAAACGGTAGACCCTAATCCGGTGAAACAATGATATGTGCCGAAGTTAAATTTTCTTTCAACTCTTCAAATGCTCTCAGACAAGCATCATCAAAATCAAACTTACACTCCTTTTCAAGTAGCTTGCACAATGGTTGTGCAATTTTACAGAAATCTTTTATGAACCTTCGGTAGAAACCTGCATGCCCAAGAAAACTTCGAACACCTTTTACAAAGTGGGTGTTGGAAGCTTTTCTATTACCTTAACTTTAGCTCCATTAACCTCAATACCTTGCTGCGAAATCTGATGACCTAGAACTATACCATCTTTCACCATAAAGTGACATTTTTCCCAATTGAGCACAAGATTGCACTCTTCACACCGTTTTAGTACCTCAGCCAAATGTGTCAAACACTCATTAAACGAGTCACCTAACTGAGAGAAATCATCCATAAATACCTCTATCGTGTCCTCCACCATATCTGAAAATATCGACATCATACAACGCTGGAAGGTCGCTGGAGTATTGCATAACCCATATGACATCCATTTGAAGGCGAAAGGCCCATAGGACAAGTGAAGGTGGTTTTCTCTTGGTCATCCGGAGCTATGGAAATTTATTATATCCCGAATACCCATCTAGAAAACAATACCAACCCTTACCAGCGAGACGATCTAGAATATGATCTATGAACGACATTGGAAAATGGTCTTTCTTAGTCCATGCATTTAACTTGCAGTAATCCATACACACTCTCCAACCAATCGCCAGGCTCATTGAAACAAGCTCATTTTTAGTATTAGGAACCACATTGATTCCTCCTTTCTTTGGCACACACTGAACTGGGCAAGCCCAACTACTATCAACAATGGGATATATAACTCCAGCATCTAACCACTTAATAATCTCCTTTTCCACAACCTCTTGCATAGGGGGTTTCAGTCTCCTTTGATGCTTAATACTTGGCTTGCTGTCCGGTATGAGTTGCATTTTGTGAGAATAAATGCCTGGAGGAAACCCAATAATGTCCGCAATAGTCCATCCAATAGCCTTCTTAAACTGCTTTAGTACCAATACCAAGTCAGCAACAATGATTACATGCAAAGTGCTTTTTTGTCCCAAGAATACGTAGGACAAGTGGGATGAAAGAACCTTAAGTTCTAGTTTTGGAGGCTCATCAACAAACGGTTTTGCAGGTGTGGTGTCTCGATTCTTCATGTCTAATTCCAACTATTTTGGCTTGAAATGAAACTCAAACCTATCAAGTGCAACAACTAGCTCATCACGGTCATCAATACTATCACTATCAAAATTTATCATCACCGCTTCTTGTGCATCAACACCTAACCTCTCTTTAATGCAAACTTCAGATTTTTTTCCCCATAATATGATTCACCACTGATACCGACTTAAGATTACTTTCATGCTTCATTGACCTACAGATGCTAAAAGTTACCTCATCATTGTTTCATCGAAACATCATCTGCCCTCTTTCCATATCCACCAAGGAACACCCAGTTGGAAGAACTGGTCTCCCTAAGATGATAGGAACCTCAAAATCAACCTCACAATTTAGTATCACAAAGTCCGTCGGAAAGATGAATGACTCCAGTTTCACAAAGACATGCTCGAGCACTGCAATAAGCCTCTTCACAGTTCTATTGGCCATAAGTAAACGTATCGTAGTCGACTTTGGAGCTCCTAAACCCAACTTCTTATAAATGGACAATGGCATCAAATTAATATTGGTACCCAAATCACACAAAGCTTTCGCAAAGTGTAATATCCCAATTGTATAAGGAATAGTGAAATCTCCAGGATCCTCTTTCTTCTACACAAGTGACATAGTAGCAATAGCACTACAATGTTGCAACTTCTCTTCATTGTCAAAACTGACGGCCCTATTTTTGGTCACCAAGTCTTTCATGAATTTCGCATACCCAAGAATCTATTCCAAAGCTTATGTCAATGAAACATTGATGGATAGTTGCTTCAACATAATGATAAACCTGCGATACTTTCCCTCTTCAGTCTTTTACACCAACCTTTGTGGGAAGGGAGGTGGAGGTCTAGGCATGGGAATAACTTTTTGGGTCACCTCAGCTTCCTATTATGTATCATCTTTCGAATCTTTAGTAACCTCAATCTCATCCGCACCTTTTTCTACCACTCTTTCGACCTCAGATGACATGGGTGGATCTATAGTCTGCTTTCCTCCGCGTGTAGTGCCTTCCATACAATGACCATCATTTTTTAGATTTTGGATGGTATTGCTAGGAAGTGTGTATGGCTGGCGTGGGTTCACATTAGCTGATAACTGACTAAATTGTTGCCCTAGTTGCTTAATCGACACTACATGGGCATCAACTTTCTGACCAATCCCAGATAAATCATTAAGTATCTCTTTCACATTTTCATCTGTCTCATCTAACCTCTTTATCATTTTCTGCATCATATCTTCAATGTGAGTCATATTAGTATAACCTTTCTATTACCATGTGGAACATAGGGCCCAACCTTCTCATTCCTGTTGCCATAGTTGTTCCGATTGTAAATGTTAGCACGATTGAAGTTCTCATACCAGACATAGTTTCCCTCACGGTTGTAGTTGCCATAGTTCCGACCTTCGTGCCAATTATCCGAATTGAAACCTTGTGCATTGGTTCGGAAACCCTCTGTCTGATCATTTACCAAATTCACTTCCTCCTCATAGTAGTACTCCTTAACTGGCGGTGGTGGAGTTCTAGTCCGATAATTTACTACATTCACTTTCTATGCACTTCCACTCACATGCTTCAATACCAAACCAATTTCAGTCCTTATTTGAGCTACTCTTCATAGATATCATCATTGGATTGACTTGGTGTAGTTTGGACAGCAAACGTGCTTCTACCAATATTCGCCTTTCGAGTGTTGTATGCTTTATTGTTCTGGGAGATCCTCACAAGTTTTTCAGTAACCTCCTCAAAAGTACACTCACCATAAGATCTTCTAGCATAGTATCTAAAACAACCTCTCCATTGTCATCATGTCCTCTGTAGAAGTACTCCTTCAGTGACTTAACATATATGCGGTGATTCAGAACATTCTTCATGAATCCAGTTAACCTATCCCATGAACTACTTACTGACTCTCCAAGTAGTTCCGTGAAATTATTTAGTTTATCTTTGAAATTCAACTTCTTGGACACCGGAAAGTACTTTACCATGAACACCTTGTGCAGTTGGTTCCATGTGTATATTGAATTATATGTCAACTCAGAAAACCACACAGCAACATCACTAGTCAACGAAACTGGGAATACTCCCAAACTTATAATGTTCATATACAAGTCTGGTCGTCCCACTCTACTCTTACAGAGACTTGTTAATTTAGCCATGTGTGTGTATGGATCTTCCGAAGCTAACCAGTGAACAACCCTAAGTAGTGGATGGAGAACAATAGGCCAGTTGATCCAACCTCATCATAGTCAACCATGTAGTTATCACGAACCCTCAGTGTTGGCGGATTTTGCACCCTTTCTTCATTTTTGATTAGATGACCACCTTGAAACTGAGCGGGCACATTAAAAACTCCAGGAGGTTGAACATTTGCTCCATCTCCTTGACCCTCTCCAATTGGATTATTGTGTACCCCAATATTAGCCATTCTTCTCAAAGTTCTTCTCAATTCAGGATCGTAGGGGGTCAAGGGTTCGCCTCGACTCTGTGTACTTGACATACAAAAGAGGTAAGATATATAGAAAATTAAAGCAAAACAAAAATGTAAGATCATGAAATACTTGACTAAAGTTCAATAATGAAGTTAGTTTAATCCAAAAGTCGTATTCCTCCGCAACGGCGCCAAAATTTGATACGCCCAAATTACACTTTCCAAAAGAAGTAAAAGAGGTCATTGCCAAATAAAGAACCTAACTTTCAGGTTAGGGTCGATCCCACGAGGAATATAGTTTGACTAAAAAGAGATAATTGTGAGTTAAGTTTAAGTCTAAAATCGACCCTATTTTGAAAGTTAGGTTCTTTATTTGGCAACGACCGCTTATACTTCTTTTGGGAAGTGTAATTTGGGCGTATCAACTACGATATGGAGTTTAATGTACTGCTCTCATACCGAAAAGAGAATGTCCTACTTGCCAAGGTATGGATCATAATTATGACCTTATGTGTGGATCCATCAGCTAATATCTAATCGGGGCATACCTATGGGGGTACATAGTTATGGGACATGGGTAATCACCGCTAGTCAACGTCGGTGATAAGTATACTCCCAACAAAAAACATGGTAAGTACATTCATATTCATAATCTTTGAAATGGTAAGAATCCAAAAATACCAAATCATTTATAAAATTTCATAGCAATAAGAATAGCTCATTTAAAATCATTATTTCATAACATTTTTATTAGAGACACTTTAATCGAAAGCATCAAAATCATGATAGTCTTTTCACAATAAGAAGATATTTAAATCAGATATGGTTGAATCATATCATTCTTTCATCATCGAAGGTACTTCAATCGGAAGCCTCAATTTTTTATAAAAAAATTGTATAAAAAATTGATGATATTTCAATTGTAAGCTTCCTTGATTCATAAAATTCTTCAAATAAAATGCATGTATATCAACATAGCTTGAATCATATCATAAAATACTCATATGACACGACTTATTGAAAATATTTAAATATGATCAAATCATGACTTATAAGATCATTCATGGAGCGAGAAAACTTTGCTTCAATTGAACCCATGATAACATCATAAATCTAGAAATTGGGTGAGAATCATAAGTAGAAATTAAGATTTATTTGGGACTCAATGGGTGAAGGGGAACCCATTGATAAATTTTCCACATGCCTTGATAAAGCCCTGGATTGAAATCTAGAAAGGAGACTTGAAGCTTAAAGCACCCTCGAATCACCTTGAGAGAAACTTGGAGAAGACTTGAGGGTTTTGAGAGAATGAAAATGAATTAGGAGGGTTTGATCCTTAGGAACCCTTAAGAGTCTTCTAAATAGCCTCCAAATAACGTAGTTTAGGGATTAAAACAGTAAGAAAAGAACCCATTAACCCTGAAGTAAAATTGCCGAATTCAAAAGACCCAATTAACCTTAAAGTAAAACTACCGAATTCACAATACAGACCCATGCACGGTCCATACAAGGGACAACAGACCATGTTGGTCCTTCGTAAACCAAGTTACTAAAATCCCCAAACTTATGATGTTGGACCATGAACTAGGATCCATTAGTAATACTCTTGTCCATGGTACGTAAATCCACTTGTACACTAGAGTTTCAACTTAAGATTTGACCTTCAGGCTTCGAACCACGAGCATTCAAGTACACACCATACTTTCTTTTATTGGCCTTACTGGTCGGTCGTTGATGTACTGTAGACTTATGGTACTTATCATGCTTTCAAATTGGAGTTTTTCATGCATCTAAAGCATTTTTTAGTAGATTTGATGGTATTTTATAGAAAATAGGTTTTGAACCAGTCACAATGAAAAAGTTTGAAAAAACAATGTGTTTAGAGTTTGATGACTCAAACTATGAGCCGTCAACTTTTCTACGAGCCATTAGAATGATTCGTAGATTGGAGCAGTGATTTATGGAGTTAAGTGTAAGACGATGAGCCATAGGAACTTCTATGAGTCGTATGAATAAGTCATTATAAAGATGAATGATTTTGAGCTCAGTACTTGAACTACGAGAAGCTAGGGCGGGGCGTGCAAAGTTCTACGGGTCTTAAGACATTCCCGTAGAAAAGTCAAGAAGATAAGTTGTACATGCGGCTTTGACAAGAGGTCTCTATAGGCCATAGGAATTCCTATCAACTGTAGGACCAAATCGTAGAAACCATATTTTCCTATGTTTCTTTTTTCAACTTAGTTTCGGATTATATGTCTATAATTAGTTGTTTAATTCTTGTTTATACTATTAGACAATTGAATTCTTTATTTTTGGTTTGGAGAATTATTTTGGTGAACAATTTATCCATATTAATTCTTGGAACATCCGTTTAATACAATCTTTTGTTCATCAATTCAAGATTATGAAATTCAACTAGTCTAATTGTAAGTTCCTGATTTGTTTTAACTAAATTATTATGAGTTATGATAACTAAAGCTTGAGTAGCTAAATCCAGAACACGGGTTGTAGGAACCATAAGGAATTAAAAACGTAGATCTATGAATTAGTAATTCTCGAATAGTGTTTGTGCATGTATTTGTAACACCTCAGAACCTACCTTAAACGCTTCAGCAAAAAAAAGGTTGAACCTAAAAAATTTTGGAGGACCACGAGCCGTGCGATGGCTCGTTGAAACAAGGTAGAACCACCAGGGCTTAGGCGTTGAACCATGGATGGGTCCGTCGTCCTAATCCAGCAGACCCCCTAGCCCAAGTGAAGAACCATTGTGGCATTCATGGTTCGTGGTCCTTCACACGGTCCATGAAGTGGACCGTAGATGGGAGTAAACAGAACCAGTAGACACTGGCTAGCAACCACAACCCACTTGATGGGTCGTGGTCCCTTTAACGGTTGGTCATTGGCTCCATGGTTGACCTCTGTCAGCTTTTAAGACATGATCGTTTTGGTCTTTTCCCCTATTCATTGGGCATTTAAACTACATCGTTTAACACCTAAACTACGTCGTTTTACTCAGTTTAAGCCTAATAATCTAGTCAGAACCCACCCAAAATGTTTATTCTCGAAAAATCATCCAAATTAGAACGAAGAGAAGAGAAAGAGGCACCAGTTTCCTTCAAGAACAACCAACAGTGTTCTTCAAGTTTCAGCCCCGAAATTAAAGAATTTCTCCGTAGATTTTGTCACCACGTATGTGGGATTTTACTAGTGGGTTCCTTTCATCTACTAGGTCTCTAGACTTCAGTCAGTTCCTTGATTCTACATAGCTTGTTTAGGCCTAGGGTTTATAAAACCTTGGAGAATTGTTGTGATTTAGTTGTTGTATAATTTCTCTTAGTTCATGAATTATACTTGCTAGGTCAGTTAAACTGATAATCATGCTCCAGATTTTGAATGTTACATTTTCAGTATATAAATGTTTCATTCTCAGATTGGATGTCGGTATTTTAAGTTGTTCGGCAATTCAGTTACATTTGTGTCATATATAGTTGGAAGTAGACTTAGCACCGAGTTGGACTAGGGTTCAGTGTACCCTAATAGTCCCAGAACTACGTGACCCTATAGGAGTATAAGTCCCCTCTGTTGAGCATCAGATTTAGTGATCACGCCAGTCATGCCTTTATACCCCTGGCAAGGTATATTGGGTCCTCTCAATGGGGCGTATGCATTGGACTCCACGTTTAGCTCACGTGGTTTATGTCAGTTAATAGTAGCTCCCACACTCATACTCCTAATACATTTGGCCTGGTTTTCAGTATATACTTCAACATTAAATATAGCATGTCATGTTCAAGATTAGTACTTGGTCATTTCATTCAGCTTAGCTTTTTAGTTATGTTTCAGTATTTATATTCTTGCTCAATTTATGTCATTGTTCAGTTATGCCTTGTTCAGCTTATATATATTTGTTCAGCTTAGTATCTATATCTTGCATGCTCATTACATTCAGTATGTATATCTTGCATGCTCATTACATTCCAAGTACTGATGCATATTATGCACTACGTCCTTTTATGATGTAGGTTCTGGTACTCAGCATCCAGATCACGCTTAGATCGATTCTCGATCCGCATTCAACAGCTTCAGTGGTGAATCCTCATACTTCAAGGACAATAGACATGCTTTTCATTTTAGCCTTTATATTCAAGTTTTAGTTTTGTTAGAGTTAGCTGGGGCATGTCCCATCAACTCAACTCGGTTAGAGGCTTTTTAGACATAGTAGTAGAATCAGCTTGAGTTGTTAAGTTTATCTTTTTGTAATTACTAAACTCTTAGTATGTATTATATATTCAGACTAGTTGGGTTTTTCCTCACATTCAGTATCCATTGTTTTAGCTTCCTCATAATACTTGTCTTATTCAGTTATTCTCAGTATGCTTGATATATGCCAAACACATGGTTAACTTTGGGTCATTCGTGATTCTAGGTCCCGTGTTACATCAAGGGGGTAGCCTCGGGGAGTGACACACTTAGTATCAGAAAATTAGGTTCAAGAGTCCTAGGAAGCCTGAAAGCCGCACTAAGTAGAGTCTCTTTCATAGGTGTAAAGCGTGCCACATCTATGAGAGGGAGGCTACGAAGTGTTTTAAGAAAAACTTCACTTTCTTTGTTATTCTTACTGTGCGTGGGTATGATCCAACTTTTCATTTCTAATTCGTCTTTATGTGTTTCAGATCATGTCTCTTCATAGAGCTAATGCACATAATGTTAATGCACGCAATGCTAACACAGTTCCTCCAGTCCTGAACCATGAGGCTACAAATACAAAATTTTGGAATGTGATCCATCTCTTGGCTCAGAGTGTGGCCAATCAGAATAATCAACATGTCCAGTTCCTGCTAACACTAATAGTGGATTAGTTGTAGCTAGGGTTTGAGACTTTGTTCGCATGATCTGCCCAAGTTTTTAGGGTCGAAGGTTGGTGAGGACCCAAAGAACCTCATTGATGAGGTTAACAAAATTCTTGGAGTAATGCAAGTGATTGGAACTGAGAGTGTTGAGTTAGCATCCTATCAACATAAGGATGTGGCTCATATATGGTTCACTCAGTGGAAAGATAACAGGGGTGCAGATGCAGCTCCTGTGACTTGGGATTGTTTTACTGGAGCTTTCCTAGACAGGTGACCCAAGGGAATCGAGAGAATCTAAGGCACAAGAGTTTATGAACTTGAATAAAGGGTTAATGTCGGTCCAAAAGTATAGGCTGAAGTTTACCCAACTCTCTAGGTATGCTCCACACATTGTTGCTAATCCAAGGCACAAATGAATAAGTTCTTGTTTGAGGTATCCGATATGGTGAAGACTGAGTGCAGGAATGCTATGCTTCTAGGGGAAATGAATATCTCCAAACTAATGACTCATGTTCAACAAGTTGAGGAAGATAAGCTTAACGAATTGGATAAGGATAACAAAAAGGCAGAAGATGAAACTATGAATACTCACAACAAAAGTCAGATGGTGGGAATCGCTCACAGTTTCAGCAGAGGTCTACAGCCCCAACACCTTCATCCGCTAGTGCTCCATCCCCTAGGTTTCAATAGGATCAGAAAGATAGGGAATTAGGCTCTCGATCTCAGGGGAATGCTTCAGGTAACAGAACCTTCCCAACTTGTCCAAAGTGTGGTAAGAACCATCCGGGCGAGTGACTTGCAGGCAAGGAAGCGTGCTTTAGGTGTGGTCAGTCTGGCCATAGATTGAGGGATTGCCCTTCTTCTAGGCAGGGGCAATGAGGTAACGACAATAAGGCTCAGTCTACAACTCCAGTAGTACCAGCAGGTTGCCCAACTCAGTAGAATGCTTAGTCTGGTACAGGTGGCAGTCAATGCCATAACAGGTTGTATGCTCTCCAGAATCGCCAAGACCAGGAAGATTCTCCTAATGTGGTCACTGGTACGTTATGAGTCTTTCATTAGATATTTATGCATAGTTAGATCCAGGGGCTACAGTGTCTTTTGTAACTTCCTATATAGCAGTAAACTTCGGTGTCAGTCCAGAAAAGGTCTCTACTCCAGTTGGTGACCCAGCTATAGTTAGACGGGTATACAGAAATTGCCCTATCACAGTCTCTCAGAATGTCACCTCAGCAAATTGTGTAGAGTTAGAAATGGTAGATTTTGATATCATTCTAGGCATGGATTGGTTACATTCCTCTTATGCCTCAGTCGATTGTAGAACTAGGATCGTTCAATTTCAGTTTCCAAACGAGCCATTCTTAGAATGGAAGGGTAATATCTCAATGCTTATAGGTTGATTCATCTCTTACCTTAAGGCTAGAAAAATGATTTCCAAAGGGTATATCTATCATCTTGTTCGGGTTAAGGATTCAAAGTCCGAAACCCAAACTCTTGAGTCAGTCCCACTAGTAAATGAGTTTCTAGAAGTGTTCCTAGAAGATCTTCTCAGAGTTCCTCTCGAAAGGGAGATCTACTTCGAAATAGATCTCCTCACAGAGACCCAACCTATTTGTATTCCTCCTTACATAATGGCTTCAACCGAGCTTATGGAATTGGAAGAGCAGTTAAAAGACCTTCTAAATAAAGGCTTCATCAGACCTAGTATCTCTCCATCGAGTGATCCAGTATTGTTCATGAAAAAGAAAGAAGGTTCTCTCAGTATGTGCATTGACTATCGGTAGTTGAACTTTTGACACCCAATTTTAGACCTCCACATTATAGATTAATCATCAAGCTTCTTCAATTTCAAATGATTTAAAATTATAAGTTTTATAAAATTTCAAAAATATAATAATATAGTTTGCAAGTTATTTTAAATAGTTGTATCATTTTTATAATTTTTAAATAATATATGTGTTTTATATAATTATGTATATAATTAGTATATTTTAAAAATATTCGAAAATCATCTCAAAAAGTTTTTTTCTTTAATTAAGTATTTGTTTAATTAGTTTAAGTTATGTTTATATTTTTGAGTAAATTTGTTTACAAGTAAATTAATTATTTTATTTTGTTAAGATTAGGAAGCGCATTAATTAATTTATATTAACTCATTTTATTTAAATTTTAGCCGAATTCACCAATTAAATTCAATTTGGCTATAATGAAAATTCATTTGGCTATTGTGTGTTGCAATTTTAGCCATTCCTTCCTTACCTTACCTTCAACTCATTTTTCAAGCCAATTTTGGGCTCCAAATTCAGCCCACTAACAACAAATTCATTTTCAGCCAACTAGCCCAATTCCAAAATAACAAAAGACCCACCCAAACCCAATTCGACAATACTAAAACCCGACCCACCCATGTACGTCTTCTTCACCCAGAAACAAACGAAGCAAAAAAAAAATTCCAACGCGACTGAACAACCCCCTGTACGTTTTCTCCTCCGCAAGAACCCAGCTGTCCAAAATGAAACCCAGAAACGCATACCAAATGCATACAAAAATTTGCAAAATCACATGACACGTCCACTCCAAATGGTGCAATAGTGTACCTGCGCCGTCCTCCTTGCCTGCAGCAGCCATCACCCCACGTCTCCTTTATCCCCCTTTTTGCGGAGTCACAGAGCTACACAACATCCTTTCACTGTTGGCCTTGGAAAAGAGGAAATAAATTTGAAATTTTCCAACGAATTTTCCCCCTAAATCAGCCCAATTTCCCCATAAATAGTTTTCCACACTCAAGTGATTGGTACGTTTTTGAGTTTGGTTCTGAGGCAATAGTCATTTCTACACTTAAAAAATTTATATCTAGCTTTCTGATCTTAAGTTCCGAGAAGATCGACGCTCAGATTTTCTTAGCTTGCCGTTCATATTCCAAGTTCGTGGTGAGAATTGCTATCCAAGGCTCGTTGTTCCCATTTCTTTGCCCCTCGAAAGGTAATATTTCATTTTCGTTTCTTAATGCGTTAAGTATATGCTTCTCGACCATTTGAGGTGTCCAAGCGTTATGATTATATATAGAATATTTCAACCTATTGTTGACTACAAATCAATTGTATAGCTCATTTATTATTCGAGTGTTATTGTATGGTTTTGTTCCGCTCGAAATCTTAGTGTTTTTGTATGGTGTTGAATCGGCTTCTTCATATTTTTTTCTTACTATTAACCTCGTTTGGTTGGATGTAAAAGTTTTGGTTTAGTCATGAAGTTCGAAATCACCTCTATGGACGATCTTGGTTTTCATAATATGATGTATAGGCTGTTTTCTTCTTCTTGATTTTAATTAGTATAAATCATGTGAGTTGCCTTTAAGACAAAGTTCCATAATCCACTTGCTGATTGCTGCACCTCTAAATCTCTTATTTAATAATGTTGGTTACATATCTTTGATTATCGGATAATTCGAGTTAACTTAGATCAATAAACTGGTAATTCCCAAGCCGTTGGAACATTTTTTTCTCATTCTAAACTCTCCTTGTTAAAATGTTCTATTATGCTAGTTAGTTTTTCACTTGTACATCCTTATTATCTTCACCCATAAATAATGCTAAAATTGAATCTTGTTATCCGTACTCAAGTTGGTTTTGAATGTCTCTTCCTTCCTTCTTTCACATTGCTGCCTAAAATGACATGATGTCATCAAGTTTACGTCTTCATTTGGGTCCTCTTTTAGTCTGAAATTATTTACCTCTTGTAGTTTGAGTTAATAAAATACTTACTGGTAGTTGTTGTTTCTTTCCAAATTGCTAGTGTTGTTTTATGTCTTGTTATGTTCGAGTTTGCAACTTGTTGTATGCTAAGAGGAAGATTTGTTTATTAATGTTGTTATGTTTTGCTCCTAATTGCCATTTGACTAAAGACTAGCTATCTTCAAGATGCCCATAGGTTGTTTGCCATTTTGCTTAACTGTATGAGAGCATAAGGTGTATCTTTTCTATACTATTTAGACTTCACTGTTGGTTAGGAAGAAAAGGATTATTATTTGGATTATTTTGTGTTATGTCGAATTAGCACTTGTTCATTTTGGCCTACTTTCTTAAGATTCGGCCTTCTCTTACCACATTTGTTTCAATTGTATCTAGTGACATCGATTCTAGATTTGAGGGGCATGTTCATTACTGTCATCGATTTATGTTTGTTTTATGTTAAACAAAAAAAAGAAGTTTTAATCTAATTTTAGTCTTAGGATGAGTAGCTTGTAGGATAGATTGAGCATCAATGGTTGTTAACTCCGGTACCTCTCTTCTCTTCTCTTACTTATTGTAAAATGTCTAGTTTGCCTTTGTTATAAATTAAAGTCATGCCTTCTTGTATTTTTACTAAAGTTGTTGTTCTTGTGAATAAGTTAAGTGTGAATGCTAATCTCATCACACTTTCTATGGATGTGAAATCTGCCTTGCTCGAGTCTATTTTAGCTCTCATCTCCTATCCTTGCATCTCCTCGTTGGGCCAAAAGCCAATTTTACCTATTATAGAGTCGGCTAAAACAATAGATTAGAAATACAGGGCTGGAAATTTAGGTTACAGGTGTCCGAAAGTCCTAAGATGAATTGTATACATTCAGTATACACGGTATACATTCAGTATACATCGATGTACATGTCAAAAATGTAAACAAATAGGGCTAAGGCGAAATACAGGTGTTTGGAAGCAAAAAATGCATGGAAAGAGCTGATATACACGCCGATATAGACTGATATAGAATTGGCGTATACAAAAGTAAAAATTGGATTAAATCCCTAAAGTGGCAACGAATTTTGCCCAAGAAGGACCCAAATTCAATTTCTCCTTTACTCTTAAATTAGTCATTGTGATTATTGTTTATTTTTATTTAACCCTAACTTTAAGATTATTAAATAACTTAGTTTAATCTCTCAAAAAATGAATCATTTTCTTTGTGTTTGTCACTCCCCGAGACTACCCCTAGACGTAAACACGGAACCTAGGATCACGAGTGACCCCAAGCTGGCATATCATAAGCAAATTGAATATATCTATGAAAAGATAACTAATGCGGAAGCTAAATCATGAAATAATTGCATGGTGGGGAATACCCAAAACTGGTATGAATATATATAAAATTCTAAGAGTTTAGTGATACTGAACAATCACTCAAAAACTAATGTTGAATCTAAACTATGTTTGAAAAAGCCTCTAACTGACTAGAGTTGTTGGGACATGTCCCCAGCTAACCCTAGCAAAACTGAAACTGAAATAAAAGACTAAATATGAAAGCATGTCTATTGTCCTCGAAGTATGAGGACTCGCCACTAAAGCTATTGAATGTAGATCGGGAATCGATCTATGCGTGATTTGAATGCTGAGGACCTGAACCTACATCATGAAAAGATGTAGCGCAAAGTATGTGTCAGTACTTGGAAGGTTGAGTATGCAGGATAGGATAAAAGCTGGACAAAACATATAAGTTGAACAAAGTATAACTGAGCAATGACATGATCTGAAAATGATGGAAATACTGAGATATATTGAAAAGAACTGAACCAAATGCAATGACCAAGTACATAACATGTTGAGACTGAATAATGAAATATAACTAAAAACCTAGTCAAATGAACTAGAGTCTGACTGTGGGAACTACTATTAACCGACATAACTACCACGTGAGCTAACTGTGATGTCTGATGTATACACCCAATCGAAGGGCCTGATATACCTTGCCAGAGGTATAAAGGCATGATCACTAAATTGATGCCCACTGAGCGGACTTAACCTACAGAGGTACATAGTTCTGGGACTATGAGGGTATGCTGAAACCTTAGTCCACTTGGTCCTAAGCCTACTCCCAACTGAATATGTATATGATACATTATGACTGAAATTCTGAAATGATGAATAGCTCAAAATACTCACAAGAAAAATATGAGAATGTAACAATTTTATACTGATAATGCGACAACTAGGGTCATCCACGGAGGGACCTACGGACCGTCGGTTGACCTACCAACCGTAGGTAGTGGTCGTCAGTCAAGCTCTGCCCGACAGGGCTTCACTGAAATGAGCATAACATTTTGCAACCGTAGTATTTGCCCTACAGATTTGGAGAAATTACTTGTATGGTGTTCATGTTGATGTGTTCATAGATCATAAGAGTCTCCCATATGTGTTCACCCAGAAAGAGTTGAATCTTCATCAGAGGAAATGACTTGAATTCCTCAAAGACTATGACATGAATGTGTTTTACCATCGAGGCAAAGTAGTTGATTCTCTCAGTACGCTGTTTATGGGTAGTGTAACACATGCCGAGAAAGAAAGGAAAGAGCTAGCCAAAGATGTTCACCAACTCGCTCCCTTTAGAGTTTGTCTTACGGACACATCAGATAGTAGGGTGATAGCTTAGAATGGATCAGAATCTTCATTGGTAGCTTTGACCGTCTGGTTCGTAGGTTGATGAATAAAGAAGTCGCTTTAGTGAAGGTTTTGTGGAGGAGTCAGTCCGTAGAGGGGGCTACTTGGGAAGTAAAAGAAACCATGAAGGCCAAGTATCCTCACCTCTTTCCTTCCGATTCAGTTGCAGCTTGAGGTAATAGTTCCTCTCCATTTTCTCAATTTACTCCTGCGTAAATTTAGTCTCAGTATCTTGTTCCTTAAGTTCTTTTTGCATTTCAGCATTTTTGCATGTTCATGGAACTCAATTCAGTTAGATATCAGTTTTTAGTACTTAGTGGTAGGGATTGCAACTCCTTCCCTTCATACTCAGCCTATTTAGACTTTATTCGAGGACGAATGTTCCCAAGGGAGAGATATTGTAACACCTCAGAACCTACCTTAAATGCTTCAGCAGAAAAATGGTTGAACCTAAAATTTTGGAGGACCATGAGCCCCCCCCAAAGGGTCGTAGATCCCCACATGAGCAGTGGTATGGCTCGTAGAAGCTCGGCATAGCCACCAGGGCTCAAGCGTTGAACCACAAATTCCTCCACCAACCGTGGTCTTGATGATGGGCCATGGAATGTCTGTCGTCCTGAGCCAGCAGACCCCCTAGTCCAAGTGAAGAAGCACAGTGGTCTTCACGGTCTATGGTCCTTCACACGGTCCGTGAAATGGACCGTAGATGGGACTGTCCAAAACCAGTAGACATTGGACAGCAACCACGACCCACTTGACGGGTCGTGGTCCCTTTGATAGTTCGGTAGTCGCTCTGTGGCTGGCCTCTGTCAGCTTTTAAGACAGGGTCATTTTGGTCTTTTCCCCTATTCCATTAGGCATTTAAGCTACGTCGTTTAACACCTAAACTACGTTTTTTATTCAGTTTAGCCTAATAATCAAGTCAGAACCTACCCAAAACCTTGTTCTCCAAAAATCATCCAAATTAGAATGAAGAGACGAGAAAGAAGCATCAGTTTCCTTTAAGAACAAGGAACAATGTTCTTCAAGTAGCACCCTGAAATCAAAGGATTTCTCCGTAGATTTCATCACCAGGTATGTGGGATTTCACTAGTGGGTTCCTTTTATCCACTAGGTCCCTAGACCTTAGTCAGTTCCTTGATTCTACAAAGCTTGTTTAGACGTAGGGTTTCTAAAACCTTGGGGAATTGTTGTGATTTAGTTGTTATAGTATCCTTAATTGAAATAGCATTTTCTTGGAAAGTTGAATAGAAAACCTTGCCCCACCCATGAGTAAATATTTCATAGTAGCCTCATTAGACCGTACATCTTGCTTAATTCCTCGTAGAAAAACCCAAAACCCTAGTTTTGTATAATTTCTCTTTGTTCATGAATTATACTTGTTAGGTCAATTAAACAGATAATCATGATCTAGATTTCGAATGTTACATTATCAATTTATAAATGTTTCATTTTAAGATTGCATGTCAGTGTTTTGAGTTATTAAGTATTATAGTTACATTTATGTGATATACATATTCAGTTGGGAGTAGACTTAGCACCGATTTGTACTAGGGTTCAACGTATCCTCATAGTCCCTGAACTACGTGCCCCCGTAGGAGTATAGGTCCCCTCTGTTGGGTATCAAATTTAGTGATCAAGCTACTCATGCTTTTATATCCCTAGCAAGGTATATTGGGTCCTCTCGATAAGGCATATGCATTGGACTCCATGTTTAGCTCACGTGGTTTATGTCGATTAATAGTAGCTCCCACAGCAAGACTCCTAGTGCATTTGGCACAGTTTTCAGTATATACTTCAACATTAAATTTAGCATGTCAGGTTCATGATTAGTACTTGTTCATTGCATTCAGCTTAGCTTTTCAGTTATGTTTCAGTATTTACATTCTTGCTCAGTTTATGGCATTGCTCAGTTATGCCTTTTTCAATTTATATATATTTGTTCAGCTTAGTATCTATATCCTGCATGCTCAGTACATTCCAAGTACTAATGCATACTCTGCACTACATCCTTTCATGATGTAGGTTCAGGTACTCAACATCCAGATTGCGCTTAGATCGATTCTCGATCCTCATTCAGTAGCTTCAGTGGTGAGTCCTCATACTTCGATGAAAATAAACATGCTTTTCATTTTAGTCTTTATATTTAGTTTTCAGTTTTTTAGAGTTAGCTGGGGGGTATGTCCCAACAACTCGACTTAGTTAGAGGCTTTTCAAACATAGTAGTAGAATCAATTTGAGTTGTTAAGTTTATC